>JAOBAY020044965.1:0-13679 GCA_025331085.2 Zoanthus sociatus
TTTACTCCTTAATTTTAGTTTCGATTGAGAAGATATATTAAACACTCGAGAAAGTGTTTCATTACATTTCCAAACACCTCGAATTTCGTCAAAAATACTCTCTTCTCGGTGTTTGGAAATGTGATGAAACACTGTCTCGAGTGTTATTGATTTTAGTAAAACGAATGAACGAATGTATGAACGAATGTATGAACGAATGTACGAACGACAAAAAGAGTGACTGAAGGAATAAACGACCAGCTTGCGTTGCTGGTGGTCTTGTTGTGCAGAAGGGCAAAACTACAACACAAAGCTGAACGAGTCCACAAAAAGACTGCAAATTATTTGAAACATCAAAATACTCCTTCAGAAGGAGTTGAAAATTTCACTTCTTGAAATGTTTATCTCCGGTCTTGCATTCCTATTGTACTTTTTAAGACTGGTAGGAACTACTGGATTTTGGAAAGCATGGAATACAGTAAAAACCCGCATGTAGGAACCTAGAACCTGCTGGCAGAAATTTCCCATTTTTATACCCCAAAATATAAGAAGCTGTTTAGCCAAGCAAAATTTATTAGGTTCTTATAAACCTCAATGTTCGCGAAACGTCTTTGCAAAAGGTTTAGTAAATTCATTTATTACGAATTATGCTGTAACTAATATTACATTTTCCTGTGTAAAAATCTGACAGATATTACGAGTATCAACCTTTCTGTTCCAAGTGATTTCATTATTCTAAAATAGCTTTTAATATTATAAATTAAAATTAATAAGAAACTCACAAAAGAAACGGCAAAAACTAACATCTTAATAACTATTCTTAATATAATTGTTATATCTCCAAACTCAATTAGGTTTTCCGATTGGGGGAGCACGTGTCACGTGTCATAAGTCAAAACTCACTCTCTAGGGCGAACAAACCAAACTCCCTACGGAAGCAACAACTTGAACTTTCGAATCACACGTGATCAGTTGGTGCACCTCTGAAACAGCGGCAACTTTGTATGCCAGCCGCGTCAAGCAAATAATTTTTACGCAGTCATGGCAGCTAAACGGTTTCTAACAAGAAGTAAAGCAGAAATGGAACAGTTTCTACCCGACAAAACCTAGAAATGTACTAACAACGTTTTCAACAAAGTTTTAAAATTTTGATTTAATATTTATGATTTAAGACTTATTTTATACGCAAATTACTGGGATATGTAACATTTTGCGATAAATTCGTAAGCTGACATTGGTGTACTGATTTATTTTGAGTTGGGAGGTATAACGGCTACACCACAAGGAACAGTGAGGATCTCCGGGAAACAAAACTCATTGTTTCCGTTAGAGCCAATCATTGAGTGCTTAGTATTGTTATTAGTTATAATATGAAATTTAAACTCTTTGGCGTCTTTCATCCTTGTTTTCTCCATTTTGTTATCTTTGCTTGCTGGTCGCAGTTTATCAACTAGCCAGCCATCTTGCTAATGTTTTAGAAACTTGGAAAACGTGGGTAATGCGACGCTACACTGCACAACGATGGTCCACACGTATACTTGTAATGTCCGAGTTTTCATCCCTAACAATTGGAATTTCGTACAGGAAGCCACTCATTCTGCAGGTCCCGGATGGTTCGCAGTAGTAAACAACAGCTTCAAGCTGAAAAAAGTTAAATAAAAATGTTTTGTTTAAAATAAATAAAAAGGTTTAGTTTCATGAGACGCTGACCTCTCCATCCGTAAGGTAATACAAATTTCTTTCAATTTTGGTTGTCGCCATTCAGATTCTGAGTCCCATTGGTTGGAGTCTCAAAGGAAATTATGAGGGACGAATTCTATTATCCGGATAAAATATCGGGCTTTGGAATCTGAATTACCTAACAGACAGCTAATTACTTAAATTATTCAGAGCTGAATATATATTCTCTTTCCCACAAAGAGAGAGAGAGAAAAGTAAAATCACACATTCAGACTTCAAAGTACATCTAACAACATTTTTTTAGTAAACTAAAAAAGCATAATTTTGCCTAGAAGTTTGCCACAAGAAGTTTTTAATTTGGTTAAATTCTCCAAAATATATGGTTTTACAAAGTACGTCAAACATTCCTTAATCTTGGTTCGCGACCGAGCTTAATGGGGCATAAGTCGAGCACGGATTTGACGTCATGTCAAGAACTTGAATTTCGCACAGTTTTAAAATATGTTGACCAGGTTATTCGTTGTTAAAATAAACTGCAAAATATTTGAGAGAGGAAATTGAAAAAAAATCGTTCTTGATCCCGGACTCGACCCAGACTCCCTGATGCGCGTCGCGAACCATTTCAGACTGGACTGCAACGGGGCATAGAATATAGAGGTTTTAATCAAAACAGAAAAAATAATTGCGGCAAAATATTCAACGAATTACATTTTATTACTTTAGCGAAAAAAAAATTGTTGTTAGATGCACTTACAGGGTTTTTGTTTCTCTCTGACAATTACTGTAATGGTGTACATTACAGCGGACACAGTTTTATTAAGTCAACACCTAATATACCCTGATACACGTTCAACATGATCATTGTTCATTCTAATGTGGCAACGTACTGACCTACACCAACAGCTGCGGGTCGTAGATCAATCGGTAAGAGTGCTAAAACTGTATCGCGAAGGCGCGCATATTAATTTTTCCTTAATATCACCCTTTACTGACCTGAAGAGTAAAACGCGAGTCACTACAACCTGACTGCCACAAGAGCGTGGTTTCCGCGGTCATATTCTGTTCTGTGAAGAGGCCATTTTGTGTTGTAAACGTTGCGGATTCACCTGATGTTAACTCTCCTGTTTCAAATTAAGGTAAAACAAGAAAAGTCATACATTTCAAAGAATACAAACTTAAAACACAGAACAAATTATAGCAACAAAGTACTCGCAAGTAAGACAACTCCGACTAAATTTTTACTTTTAGATTTTCGTCTTGATTAGTTTGAGAAACTAACATTTTGAGGATTAAAGCAAGGAGAAGAGTGATTTGGAAAAGAGAAAAAAACGGTAAAGAATATATAGTGGCAATTACGTAGAAAGCCAAACTATATGATAGTAATCAGATAGAAAATAAGACTCTATGATGGTAATTAGATAGAAAGCCAGACACTATGATGGTAATTAGACTAGATGGTAATTAGATTCTATGATGGTAATCAGACTGTATGGTGGTAATTAGATAAAAAGCCAAAAACTATATGATGGAAAAATTATTTTAAACGAGGAAATATAACACACAGTAATGATAAAATCACGCGTTTTCGATCTACAAGAGCATCATTCTTCAGGTTTGGCGGGCTTGTTGACAGTAGAGCAGCCAGAGCTATAGAGACAAAAAAATACTGTACTTTCTTGTTCAGAATTTACTCTTATTATTAGAGTCATATTCGTGTCCAGGTAGCCGCTGATTCGTAAGTTTTCATAAGATGCAAGGTTGTTTAAAAAACTACTTTACAGACATAACAAAGCTCAATTTGCTTTTGAACTCACCAGAGATGTTATCAACAAAGCAAGCTTGCCAACGGCTCTTTGCTCCTTCATTTAGATGGTAAGCATCCGGGAATTCAACGCACAACTTTATATGGATTGGTGAAGAGGAGCACACATGGACAAGCTCCCGACGAATGGCGTTGATTCTTGATGACGTCAGTCTTTTGATGAAACGTTGTGAGTCTTCTACATTGCTTTGTTTTATTTCGCTCTTGTTTGCTACGCCCGATGCAATAAAATTTCGTACGTCGAGCTAAAATAAAGTATCACTTCAGCCTTGATGTCGAAATGGTGCTTTACAACAATAATAATAATAATAATTATAACAATAATAATAGTAATAGTAATAGTAACAATAATTGTTTAAGAACATCACACAAACTGCGGCGAAAAAAAAAATTATATAGAACAACGCTTATTGCAGATTTTCAAATATATTTAACTTAACGTTTTGTTTCTTACAACAAACATTTTCAAAAGTGATTTTATTTTCCCTGCTCTGCTCGTTACAACTGGCTGCCACATCAATGAATTGTCGACTGTGTTTTCTCACCTTGGTAACTTTTTTGGATCCCAGTTCTATTACTCGAACCACGTGATTATTCGTATCTGCCACGTACAACCGCTGACCGTCAGCACTGACACACATTCCACCGGGCTCATTAAATTTCACCTCTTTTTCGGCCTCTGATCCCGGATCGCCCGTACCAAGAAAAGTTGCACACATTTTCTTGGTCGTGTCAATGACTTTGATCTGAAAAAAAAGGTTTCCCGCTAAATATATCTACGTCTGGCGCAAACTTTCACATTTTAAATGTTTTGAAGGAAGCGTACATTACGCTCAAAGCAATTAACCATTTGCACTAGATCGGTATATTACTGAATTTTAGAGGATGATTATACTACCTTGTGGTTGTAAGAATCCGCAAGAAACAGCAGCTGTGAGTGAGGATTCCAACTAACTGCCAACGGATGTTGAAGTTTTGCGTCGCATCCCTTCCCGTCCACATCACCAAAAGCAAAAAGGTTCTAAATTGAAATAAACATGACAACAGGTAGTTAAAAGAAAATGAAAATATATGTACTCAGAGAGCTCTAAGAGCTAATTTATTCACTTCTTTATCGTGACCTAAAGGCAAGTAACACATAGCATTTCTTTTCTGTTTTTTCATGACATTTGAGTTTGTGCAGCTAGCAGCTAGCAAGAATCTTGCCTTTTAATTTACTGATACCGTGATTTTAAGTTATATCCTTCTCCATTTCGATAAAGGAAATTCCATTACGGGTTTTTATCAAATATACTGTATGTTTCGAAATGTTTAAGAAATATAATGCTCGAAATACAATTACCATATCCATTTTGCAAGCGCTTCCTTCATCTATGCGGCACAAAAATATCTATTTTGAGCAATTACCTACCACAGCCCACTTAGCCAAGCACGGCCAACACTAAGGGTTTTAAAATAATTGAGAATAAAATGCTTCCATTTCTCTAACATCCGCAGAGACCTTTGTGTCTTCTCGGACAAGGACGTTAAACCGTAGGCCCAATCTCCCGACCCTATATCGGGGGACTTAAAGGAACCCACACACTTCTATCGTAAAGAATAGGAAAGTAATCCTAAAACTGTGTTCTCTGTCTATTTTACTGACAGCATTAACATATTAATCGACTTGAGCTGCTGTAGTGGACGATCTAAGATCTAACTGTCGACCTTGTACTAGATTGTAAAGCGCTTAGAACAGCAATGGATTGGCGAGATACAAGTATAATTTTTTTTAATGAAAAGCAAGGTCATCAGTGTGCCAGCTTGGCGATGTTGGCAGAAAATCCAGTATTGATCCCTACTTTTGAAACATTTTGAAATAGACTAAGATTGAGCTATCTATCTCGATGTAATGCATTAACTTAATCTGTCTGCATGTAAAAAACATACACTGGGGTCTCTCTCAGCTCCAACCAGAGCTTTAGTTGCTCCTGTACTTAAATCAACTGATCTCACGGCGCTGCTTTCACTGTCTGCAACATACAGACACAATGAGTTCTTCTCTACAGCAAGTGTCAGGCCCGACGGTTGTGCGAACGACGCTTTATGGGGATAACTGTTATTTCTGTTCTCCTCGGCTCCACTTCCAGCCAACCGCAGGCAGGTGCCCGCTCTCTGGGAACTAAAAGATGTTAATTGTTATTAAAATAAAAGTATAACAAAGAAGGACTGCCTTATGGGGGTCCAATAGAAATGTGAACGTGCCAATAGGAAAAACCTGAAATACAAACACATGACCTAATTACCAACTAAGAAGACCATTAATAAAGTCAAACTCCCCCACATCACCGTGTTCTTCACAACCATCGAACAAAAACTAAGAACAACTGTTTTTAGTATGACAAGCGTTGTTAGAAATTATAGGATATGAATTTGGTTCGCAAATTATGAGGCAAACACTTACTACTGTAAATACCTCAAATTATCATGGTTCCAAAAGTTTAAAACAGAGTCTCTAATTTCAATGAATTTTCAATCATAGTTTATAAATATTAATTTTTATGTTCATAATAATCAAATTTATAGAGTGCCACTTCTGTGATGATTTACATAAATAATAGGTAATCTTTCTACTGTAGATAAAAATTAAGAATATATACTTGGGTCTATCGGATTAATTAAAAATCTAAGTATAAGCAGATTTAAATAACAATGTTTTAACTTGGGTTTAAAAAAATAATTAGAGATGGAAAGAGCCTGAAGAGAGCCTGTTTTACAAGATTGTTCCAAAGAACAGGTGCTGCAAATGACAAAGCTCTTGTATAGTATGTTACAAATTTATATTTGACAACAAAAAGAAGTTTCTTTATGGAAGAAGGGAGGTTACAGGCCGGTTTGTAGGGCTGAAGAAGATCATTTAAATACTGGGGTGTTATGTGTACTATATGTCAGGGTCAGAACATGAAATGCTGTTGAACAGGAAGCCAGTGAAGTTGTTTCACAATAGGTGATCAAAATTGACAAAACCTCTAAGTAAGCAAGCAGCAGAGTTCTGTAGGTACTGGAGTTTTTGGATAAGGTAATTGGGCAGATCATAGTATAAAGAGTTGCATCAGTCTAATTTAGATGATGAATGCATGCATTAGAACTTGATGATTATATTAAAAGCACAGATAATGTATACAATGTTTTGAATGTGAAATAATCCAGATTTACAGATAGCAGCAATTTTTTTTTCCATAATATGAGTTTTGTCAAATAAAATTCACCGATTTTTCAAGTTTTTTGATAGTTAATTGTGTTCAGTGTCACAACTCTATCAATAGACGATGTCAAGCAGAGAGGAGCAAAAGCTCGGTCTTATCATTGTTCAATTTCAACTTATTTGTTCTTATCCAAATTGCTATGTTATGAGTACAATCTTGAATAGCCAGCATTGTTCTTTCTAGACTGCTGTTACAGCTGTATGTTTCACGACAATGATTGCTGAAACAATGAGCCTACACTTCAAGTTACTTTTTCAGGTCATTAGAATTTTATCTAGCTAAAGAGATGGTGGCAATATCCCTACACAACTCACCCTCCTTTGAACCATCTGCCATCCTTCAAATAAAGTGCCCAAATTTGATGGGTGCCAGCCATTGCAATATAAAGCACATATTCTTCTTTCTCTTCTTGTAAAGGTGAAACACCTGTTAAATTTAACATAACTGTACATTATAAACTGATTTAAAACATCAATATTAACATACCATAAGAATCAGTGCAGTGAGATATAGAAAGAGAAACAGTCAAAAGGAAGGGTAAAAATAAGCATCTTAGTTCATAAAAGAGACCTAAGAAAAGATTCATGGATGCAGTGAAAGAGTACAAAAGAATAGGTTGAGGAAAATAGAGTTAGATGGATCCAGATAATTTCTGTGATGAGCCTTGATGGGAGTAGCTAAACGAAAAAAAGATCAGAAGATTTGTGATTAAGAATAGGCAAAGATTAGCATTAGGATAGAGATTAACATCCAATTCAAGATCAAGATTATGTTATGATTTTGATTAAGATCAGGACTAGAATAATGTTATTCAAATAAGAGTATGTTTTAGATAACTGGATTTGGATTAAGTTCAGCATAAGGTTAGGATTAGGATTAAAGATTAATATACAAAATAATGGATTGGAATCAGTAGTAGGATCTGTCTTGAGATCATGATTTAATTCAGAATCAACATCACCCCAAAACATTCACTAACAGTACAGGTATTTCATTTACTCCTTGCAAAACTCTTCAGACAAACCATACAGTTGTTTCTTAATATGCTTAAAAAGATAGTTTAGTTTAATTTTATCTTTCAACTGCTTGGTGGAAATACCAAACATATATAATTATGAACACAACCATGTTACAGTACCTGGAGGAGGTCCTAAAACTACATCCCAGGGTGAACTAATACTTTGTTGTGTTCTATTTTTCCCTCCTTCCTTGTCGTTGCCCTGCATTCCAGTGCCAGCAATTGTGCTGACCAATTCTGTTTTCAAGTCAATCTAAAAAAATCGTCCAGTCTTACATTTCAATTAATTTTTACTAACTAACAAATATAAATAAGGCCATAATGTTGCAAGTCTAAGTTATATATCTCCCATTACCGCAACAAAAAGTGTAAAGGTTAAATTCCAATAAATTTGTAACTGTATTGATGTCACTCCAGACTTCTAAATTTCTGCCAGAAGATGGCTGAATTAACTGTTGCTTCAAAAGCTCCAACCTTTTCCAAAAGCTGGGACAACACATTAGCTAAAATATTAAAAAAAATAAATGTATGACTTATGAAGACCGAATGTCATCCTTATTCTTATAAATGTTTTTACTTAAAGTCATCAGCTGTATCACTTGTCCTTGTCTTAGAGGAATCAGGTCGGTGTAGCAGTCATCAGTTATGACTCCAACCTCTAAGACCCAGGATCAAGTTCTGGAATCCACACATAGGCAAGGCTGAGATTTGTTGGTCTCAATCTGACCCCAAGAGTTTTTCTCCGGGTACTCTGATTTATCTCCTCAAGTTTGACTTTCATGCCAAGATCTGAGCTGTCAAGTTATTAAACATTACCCTTTAGATAGGAAGAATGGGCAAAAACTTCCTTCTCATTCTTTTTAGGTTTGGAGTTCTAAGACAGGTGAAAGTAAAATTCATGAGTGGTAGAGGCAGGGACGACAAAAGATAAATGTAAGATCATATCCCCACAAGGTAAATGCAAGGTCAAGACAAGGCAAATCTAATGTCTACACAAGGGGAATGCAAGGTCTAGCCTAGACAAGGTACAGATCCCAACAAAATAATTGCAATGTCCAGACAAGGTAAAGTCTACAAAAGGTACAGTAGAAGTAAGGACAACACAAGGTAAATTTATGATAACTACAAGGTATGTGAAAGATTCCAACAAATACAGTAAATGCAAGGTGTAGACATGATAAATGTAAGATCCTCACAAAATAATTGCAAAGTCCAGACAAGGTAAATTTAACAAGGTATGTGAAAGATTCCAACAAATAAATGCAATGCCAGAGAAGGTAAATGTAAGGTATGTATAAGTTCCCACAAAGTTGAAATAAGTTTATCACCTATAAGGAAAGTATAGAACAGTAGTGGAAAACCTTGCAAATCTACTTGTTATAAAGGAATAGAAGTTAATCAAATCCATAATCTTTGAAAGATATACTCCTAAACTACCACTTTACCTACATTTATTAAACTACCTGTCTTATTGCATGATTTTCTGTATCAGCCACAAATATTTTCTCATCCATATAGGCAACGCCTTGGGGTGAATTAAATCTGGCAGTTTGGAAATCTCCATCTGTAAACCCTGGACTGTTGTCAGTGCTGTCACCTATACTGTGAAGAACAACACCTTCTCTTGTGGTCACTATAACCCGATGATGTCCAGTGTCAGCTATTATCAGCCTCCCATCCAATGACTTATCCACACAGATTTTACCTGGAAAACTTAGTCTGCTCTGAGGAAGAGAATGCTTTTCCAGACAAATCTTCACATCATGAGGGCTTATCTGACCTAAAGAGTTATGATCCCATTTTAGTAACTCAATTTAGCTTTTACGACTTTTCCTTTCCAATTATAAAAAGACACAGGTTTAAACAAGATCTTGTAATCAAATACAACAGGCTTTTGAGAAGAATTTTATCTTTCTTTTGATTGTAAGAAATTAATTGTCCTCTTCACAAAATAAATAAAAAATAAATTATGGCCTTATTCTTCCATAATTTACAACACAATAACACTATATGAGTTCATAACTGTTTCTTTATTACAAGTTTCTATACACATTAAGAAAGTATCATAACCATAATTAAAATTTGAATACATTAAGTTGATTTGGTAAAATTTCCATATTGGGTCGCACTATTGTTTTATCATACAAACTAACTCTTGCCCAGACCCTAATTTCTATAGTAATATAGGAGATAAAACTGCATGCATAAATAAGTACACCCCAGTATGGAAATTATCCCATTAATTTTTACATAAAATACATACCAGCTTTTTTGAAGTACTTTAGTGCAGCAGACACAAAGTCAAGCAAAGTCCTCCTATGCCCCTCCCCCACAATACTCAATAGTATCTCCCCTGTGGGTCCAACCAGTACAAGCGTTGGCCAGCACCGAACCCCAAGAGAGTACCACAATTTGGCATCACAATCATTCACAACCGGGTGACAAATGTTGTACCTCAGTATAGCATTTACTACGTTCTCTGATGATTTCTCGTTTTCAAATTTAGCTGAGTGAATTCCCACAACTACGAGTCCATCTTCAACCGAATGTCTCTTTTCAAGAGCATGTAAATCTGGTAAAATATGCATACAGTTTATGCAACAGTATGTAAAGAAATCCAAAACACAAAGTTTGCCACTCAGAAGACCACTGAAGAAAAGTGGTTCCTTACAGTTAAGCCATTCCAGATCTGAGTCAAAGTCGGGGATTTTCAGTTTGTTTTCCAACGTTAAGCGGGCCTGCAGAAATTCGGCGACCATTATTTCTTTCTCTGCCGAAGTCTGAACTTCATTTAGTGACTCTATTAACTGCTGGCCATGAGAAACTAATTTCTTGTCAGTCAAAGCCATGGTGATGAAAATTTCATTAAGACTGGTATCTTTGATTGTAACCTAGTTTGGTTGTGACCCCCTAAAGCTCTTGTGTAGTTAATATGCGGCCATCTTGAATTTCTGGCGGACTGGAAACGAAAATGCACAAACGCAAGAAGTTTAGTGGGGGAGGGGTGAGTGGACGCGCAGACTCTGGTACCCAAAATTGGAAGGAAGGTAGTCTTTTTTTCTTACTTGGGTTAAGGAAACCATTTAGAGAAGATTACCTTGAGCATAATTATAATTTTAGGGGATCGTTCTCTGTTCTGCAATAAACAATTCAAGATTTCGGTGATGGACTATCTATAATCTTCGTCAGGAGTAAGTGACAATTTTAAAATTAGTACAAAAGAGCTATATGTAGTAAATATGAATAAGTTAGGATGAATTATAAAATACCACTATTCAGCTATACTATAGAAATGTGCATTGTTAAGGATAGGCATTTCTTAATCAATAAGAATACTATGTGAGCAATAAGTGTTTTTACTAATAGTTAACACGTTTATAGCGGATAGTCAGGATGTTTAAAGAGTTTCTCTCTCCGATGATCATGAATCAGTTCTACTTCACGGAATATTACTGAAAAGAGAGAGAAAACCTGGAGTGAGTCTTATCTTACACATAAAGTACAAACCTAATTGGTGATTTGAGATCCATGTTATAGAGGTAAAGACTAAAAGCAGGCAAAAAACTTTTGAATGACTAAAGAATAAAATATAGTTACCCATTCGGTCAGTTGTTAAATGTTTGCAAACTTTCAATTGTCACTGATGTAAGAAAGCAGTGGTTAGTAAAACAATAAATTAAATTTATTTATTTTTATCTTATTGGCTTAGCGGTAGTTATTAGTAAAGTTACCATGTTAATACTGACAATTGTTCTGTTTGTTGCATATAAATTTGTTGTTAAATTTAGACAAGTTTGCCTTGTATTCAGCTCAGATGAACTGGAATGCTACAGAAAAAAAGCCAAAAAAACCCGACTATTTTAGGTATCATATTTGATGTTCAGTCATATTCATTTTCTTTTCAATGAAGTTGGATAAATTTATCAGTGAGCAGGGATATCGAAATGAATGGTCCCATTCAATTTAAAAGTGCTCACAAGATTTGTACTTTACTCGATCGAGTAGCTCGCAAGTATTACTCGCTTTCTCGTGGTCACCAAATTTTTTCAAGTGCTCGTATCCTCGTTAATCCTACTTTGTTGTTTTTTATATATTTTTTTATTATTTTAAAACAATAAATCAGTTATGATGTGGTTAAAACAAAATGTTTGAAATATCCATACCTCTGGCTTCAGTGTTTTTCCGACACTTCAAATTGTAACTGTTTCGGAGGCGCTGTATTTACTTTTGGGAAACGCACGAAGCTCCATAACAAGCTTTTATTGTCCGGCGCAGGCTTTCTGGTTGAGTTAGTTCCGCAGTTCATTGCTCGCTGCTCGCAAGAGAAATTTGACGACTGCTCGTGCTCGAAAAAATAAAAACACTGCTCGCAAGCTCGCAAATGCTTACACCTAGATCGCAAATGATCGCAAAGAGCATTCGATACCCCTAGTGAGCGCTAACCCAGGAAAAAGAGTAAATCCTTTAAGTATTTTTGTTTGAATTGCGTTTTAAACGTGGAATATAAATTAAGAATAGAAACTGAGAGAACTAATCTAAGAAGCGAATGAAGTTGTCCATTTCAATTGTTCTTTCGACTAGAATAGTAAGTTGATTAAAAGTTCCGCATAAGGAATGCCTTAGTGGAGTAATTTTTACAATTTTTGCTAGTCACACCTTTCAAAACTGATTTTGTGTTGCATGAAAGAAATTTTAAAAGTTTTGTTCCAAAATGTATTGTTTCTTGTTCATTAAATGTTTTTGCAGTTTTTTTAACTTTTTGCCATTTTGGACGGCAATAAATGCGTCAAAAAAGTCGCCAAAATTTTCAGTTCATGACGGTTAAATTAAAGTTTTTGAAGTTCTGAAATGTACTAAAAGGCAGTCTGCAGAATTAGGCAATTGCGAAAGAAAAGCCTGAAATAATTCAGACTTCAACGGGACTAGAACCCGTGACCTCTGCGTCTCTAACCAACTGAGGTATGAAGCCACATCTGTTGGGAGCAGGTCAGCTTTAGTGGGTTCATGTGTGCCATTCAAAGTTGAAATACAATTATATGATTTTTTTTTTACCAAATCATGTGATTGTTGTTCAACTTTGAATGGCACAGATTGACCCACAAAAACTTGGTTTTTAAAACTTTGAAGATTTCTTTAAAATTTCTTTAAAGAAATCTTCAAGAAATTGGAACAAATTTCTATACATCAGTGTTAAGAGAAAAACGAAGAACGTTCATCTTTTGGGATTGCTGGGCCACGTACTAAGGATGCCGAACAGCAACTTGCAAGGATATCACCGAGATGGATCCTTAACTGGCTATGGTCAACGCAACAAGAGAAGACTCACTATGATATAGCGAAGATCAGTTTAGGCAGAGCTGGAAGATGTAGGAATGACGTGGAACCAACCGAAAAACTGGCGAAGGACTGGGAAAGACTCCTGGGCCACATACGCAGGAAAAAAGAGAAATTACTGAAATTGTTAAAAGAGAAAATTTTTTGTACGGCTGATAAAATTGTGGAACATGAACACAACTTGCTAACTTTTTCTGAAAATCAACTAAACTGAACAGTGACCGAGTTTGCCGTTTTCTAAACGGCGCGTGGTAGTCGTTCTTCTACTTTTGAAGCTATATTAACAGGGTTTTCCTTTTCGGCCGACGACCGGCGATTTTCGCCGTCTGTGAATCGCTTCGTCGCCGGCAACTGTTATTATCACAAAAACATCCTTACAGACAAGAATGCAAGTGTTGATAATAAATGTGGAACGGATTGCGCTACCATGCCCAACTTCTCCGCCTGTTCAAAATTCATCTACTGCTACTTCATTTGAAAAGGAAAACCCTGTCATTATCAACCATTGCAAATGTTGGAGAAAGGCAAAAGTTTCGACATAAGCGAAGAAATTCAATTGATCCATCACACTTGATTTTCTTTTTACAGCACTGTTCAAGTC
>JAOBAY020045006.1:0-13677 GCA_025331085.2 Zoanthus sociatus
AATCCGATCAAGGACTATAGCCCGAAACGACGTCAGCTTTCTTATTTCTTTATAACTTGCTCTTGCTGGTCGAGGACGAAAAAGTTGGCAGCATTCCGTGCAAGCTTTGGCAAACTGTCGCGTTTACACCAAGCTTCACAAGTGGTCTTGTGACTTGTTTGAGAAAACTTGTAAAAAGTTTCTGAAAATCATATTTTGATTTGCGAAATGTTTATTTTCGATCTTGTTTTCGTGTTGTATTACAAACAGATAAATTTATTTATTAATAAAAACTTAAACTTGAAATGATATGATATTTTGATGTAGTGGTACAAACGAATACAACAATCCAAGGTTTCGGATTTTTCGAGCGTAAGAATTTCATACGCGACCCGACTTTTCCTCAGATTGTAAAACCTTGAGCACAATTTTTTTTGCATGTTTCAGCCTAAATTTCACCCTCACAGCCTTTTCGTCTTGATTGAAAGAGATTTTCCGTTGAAATAACTTGCTCGATTAAAATTACAAAATTTAACTTTAAAATTACATTTGCAAAGCCTGCATTTGTCACACGGACTCATCGACATTTTTTTAATTTGAAAAGTTTGAGAAGTAAACACGCTTTATAGTTTGTTTTGATTCAGCACGTATGCCATGAAATTTCACCTCCGCTAAGACGAAGGGAAATTTGATTGGTCAACCCAGCGCGAACTGTCAATTATGATCAAGTGGGCAGTTTCCAAAATCCCAGGGTTTGTCTGCAAGCGTTTCCTTCCTCCCCCTCCCCCACCTTTTGCTTTTTTGCAACGGAAACGCTTGCTACGCAGGCTAAACGTATTTCTAATTCAAGGAATCTCAACCAAACTCACCAGAATTACCAAGTAAACATTTTTGAAGCCTACCGATTAGTTATAACTATCAACGAGGATCACATGATCGATCCAACGTGAAATCGAGGCTGATAAACAATGCTTGAAATTTGGATCAATTCATCTGGCGGAATCTTGGTGTAACTCATCAGATATACTTAATGGGCAGGCCTGTAGACAGTACATTGCTGATATTCAATAATAAAATTCACGTGATTGACGCAGCATGGAAACAAGGCTAGTAAGATTTGCTTCAAGTAAATTATGGCTAAAAAAGGTCTATCGGGCCATTACTTCTAAATCTCACCTCCAGTTATTACTCATTGCTTTCATCATCATCTATCATTTCACTGAAAATATTCTGGCAGGGCTCATCCTCTTCATCAGAACATCATCTGGAACTCTCTCCCCTCCCAACTAAGACTTGAACATTTAACCCTGAATCAGTTCAGAAATTTACTTTTGTTATATTACAAAGATGCTCTTACTTTGCGCTTTCATACTGAAGAAGTGAATGATGGCTTCTGGTGCTGGTGGCAGCTTTGTCATCCCTGTTGTCGTATTTCTCCCAACTATAGTTTCAGGAGATGGTATTTCAGGGTTTGCCACAATATCGTTGTTCCAGACCGTGACTTGCTGGTGGGCACGTAGTACAGTTTCACGTAGAGCACCTTGGGTTGGTACAGTCTCTCTGATTGGGCCATCTTCTTACGAAATAACCACCACCGGAGATCTTTCACTGTGGAGAGCAACATCTTTGGCACATAAAGTTCGCATACAAACTTCTCAATAGCCTTCATGATTTCATCAGATGGTGTTGGAGATGTGCCCAGCTTTGCCATCTCTCCGACATCTTCATCGACATTTAGAAATGCCTTCCAACACAAAGGTTTTGCATGACCTGAAAAACATCCGGGATTATCTGCTCCACTGAGTGCATGGAACGCCGGCAGAGCGGCTGTCCTTGCTTCCCCGAGAGCCTGAACTATTGGTTGTAGCTTAATTGCTCTGCGGTTGCGCCCTTTTCCTGTTACGAAAGACACATTAGCACAGAGCTCTGGATACCGTCTTAAAGCAAGAACAGAGACATCGGTGTCAGGGGAGTGGACTTGGATCTCCATTGCACCACCATCCGATGTAGCGTCAGCAGCGTGAAGGATGATCTTTGTGTCGGCTTCTTCTTGATTGCTTTGTAGGTTTCGGACATCTTTGTGGGTCGCCTTCCATTCACTGCCATGTGCACCATTAAATCGCCTTCCACCCTGTCGACTAAAATGCGTAATTACCTTGTCTGCGAGGTAGTTGGTTAGCTCCATCTTCGTTTTAGTGTGCGACAGAAGCTTCTTCATAAGAACTTTTGAAATTTTGATTGAATCTGTTATCCTATAGTAGACAGCGTCCTGACCTCCTTGCCTCTTTACTTGTGGCTTCTTTTAACGACATTGACACATCATATCTATCGAAAATCAGGCGAACCTCTCCCTCCGCCATACTTTTATTCAATTGTGGCAACAAAATGCTCGGCTAACTGGGCACAGTTCTTGACCCAGTCTGATTTGTCTAGGGACTGTAGCTCTGCCATACCATCAATGATGATGACTTTCAAATGGAATCCAACGGTATCTGTTGTGGTGCTATCAATTCCTCTCTGGTCAGGCGATCTTGGTGGGAGCTTCTCCAATGTGGTCATAAGAGCACTTTTTGAAGAGCAATGCAGCATGGAGCCGTCTGGTGCGAACATCGACCTGGTTAACAGCGCAAATTCATACAGTCCTATAGTCTCCTTGATGTCGATATCAGAGCGGCGTTAACATATCATCATCATCCTAGCAAAAAGGGACCGGTCCTCTCGCAACTCATTCAGCTTCTCCTTTGAGCAAACATTCACCTTCTATGCAATGGTCGTCCAGGTACAAAGCTTTATTTTCTTCATTGTAGACCAAAGGTTGACCCTCTCTGACTGAATGCGATCTTTGATAAAAGTATCAAATAGTGTTTGTCCTATGACACTCTGATTTCACATATCTTCCTCGATGTTATCTGGCATTACAACTTTGGTTACAAAATTAAAGAGATCAGAGCTTTCATCTGCAAAAGGATTGGTTAGGTCGCAATAGTCTCCATGAAGGTTTTGATATTCTTATCTTCTTATATATAAATGGTTTTCATTTGAACAAGCAAATCTTACCACCCTCGTTTCCATGCTCGGTTAATCACGCGACTCATATTATTTAATATCAGCGATGTACTGTTTTCAGGCCTGCCCATTAAGTATATCTGATGAGTTACACAAAAATTCCGCGCAATGGATTGATCCTAATTTCATGCATTGTTTATCAGCCTCGATTTCATGTTGGATCAATTACGTGACCCTGATTAATAGTTTTGAGTTATACGCTGGTTTTAAGAATGTCTTCTTTGTAATTCTGGTGAGTTTGGTCGACATTCCTTGAATTAGAAAAAAGTTATGGTGACTTATGGTTTTTCAGCCTCGTTTTCATGCTGAGTAACACAAGTCATTTTTCAGAAGCCCAGAAATACCCTCTTAACGCTTAACAAAATTGTCAAAAACATTTTTTGGGTTCCCTATGGTCCAATAAACACTGCTAGGCCACTGACTTGCTTTCTTCCAAAAATGCCCACTGGACTTACCTATCAGACATATGCTCCTGCACTATTTTTTAAAAACAAGGCTATTGCAATCAAGCATTATAAAATTAAATATTTAACCACGGCATATTGCATTTTCTCTTCACTTCAAGAAGGTAAGTTAAATTGTCCAAACGTTTGGAAGTTTTTGTATTTTACAAAATCATTTTAACCAGAGATATATACTTTTAAGTATATCAAAATATCAGATTTTTATCTATATTTTTTGGTTCCGTTTTTTGTAATTTCGGTAGATTCGTCTTTGTTCCCCTATCTAGGTTAAAAATAATAATATTTAACATTTATGTTGCGCATTTTTCAAATGGATATGATCAAATGCGCATCACAAATGAATACAATTTTCAACAGTTGAGCGTCTTAGATAGTCCGCAGCAGCGGCTCACATACATTAATAACCGTAAATGCCCTCAGTACTAGTGTTGAAGACAGACCACAACACCGGGATCACTACCCTGCTCTTTTCGACAAATGAGTGGGTTCTTTTAAGTCCCTCGATAGAGTGTCGAGAGACTGGACGTACGGTTTAACGTCCTTGTTCGAGAAGACGCGAAAGTTTAACCGTTTGCAGATGTTAGAGCAAAGGAAGCACTTTCTCCTCAATTATTTTAAAACCCTGAATATTGGTCCGGCCAGGAATCGAACCCGAGCCTCCAGCACGATAGACGGGCACCTTAGCTTACCAACTAGGCTAACAAGGCGGCGGTTAACCTTATTATAGCTGAGTTTCGTTCACTTATTGGAGAGTATAAAAGGTTGCGCCAGCGGTTATTTTTCCTCCCGCAATTTAGCCAATTGTTGTTTTTGACTCTTGGTCCGTTTTGTTCCGGCCATATTGGATTATTTGTTTTGCGAGCTCGTGCTGGGTTGACTCCTCTTTTCATAACTGACGATTGCTAAGTCACAAGCAATATAATTACCAATTCTCAGACAGGTCAGGAAGCAAAAGTGGTGTTAGTTAGGAAAAAGTCTGTGGTGAGCATCGAATTACATCACTAGGAAAGATCCGCTTGAAACCTGCGAGGCAAGAGGGTAACAGGCCGTCCAAAAATGTCCTGCAGGAGGGCCACGAAGGAGATGAGTGCAATGAGGATGAATGGGAGAAAAGTAGAAAACGTACATAGAAGAAGGGACGACTGAGAGCTTTTATCAATGAGTCACGCTTCAACATGGCGCTAAGGGCGTAAGTATATTAGTAAATTATTCAGCCATTCCTTACCAGTTAGGGGAGCTTTCTTTCGTTTCCCCCACCGGTTCTTATGTAAGGCTCTTTCCTTTTTTGTGTCTTCTTTCACCTTGCTGGCATCTGTATAACAACAATCTTATTAAACTGAATTTCTAAATGTGTTTCACATGAAGGAAAATAATGATCACCACCTTGGAATCAGAAGGTAAATATTTTATCTTTTGTGCTGAGAAAATGTTTTTCTCTCAAGAACCCGTAAAATATAGTCTGTACGAATTAAATAGCAACATTATACTTTATATAAGGGTCAGAAAATATTGACAAAAAGTAAAATAAATAAAGAAAACAATACACTGAAAACGTGTTAACATAAATAACGGAGTTTTATAGGAGCAAACATATTTGGCATTCCGTTCGTCACTACAAACATTGTATCTTTTAATCTTTTTGGTGGACATTTTATTTTTACACTCGCTTCCAGCCAACCCATTTAACTATAGCTTGAACTATATCTAATACAAGAGCGAACAAAGATTCAAAAATATTAAAGTAAATAATGAAAACTCGTTTTCATAGGCCATACTCAGTAACGCTAAAGTTGAAAATCCAGTAAAGGAAGGATAGCCAGTTATAAACAAAGTGAAAACTACTACGGGTGGGGATTTGTATCTAGAATGATTTTGTTCAAAACCAAAACAATATATGAACACTGCAACCGGCGTTCTTAACAAACACCCTGCTAGTAGTCATCTGCAAATGACTTCAGGATCACATACTGCTATTGCTAGTTACATAAAACAGTGATATGAAGATAGGAATAGTCCAAAATGCAGACAAAATCGGCACCAATTATTTAAGTCTCATAAAATTTCATCACAGAATGGCAAAACATCTAGAAAAAAAATGATTGATTTAATATTACAGAAACGCACAACCCAGATGAGTTTAGAACCACATAGTCAGTACAGAAAAGCAGCACATAGCGAAAACTGTTTAGGAAGCAGGTAGATCTGAGAAAGAAACAGCGAAGAGTAGCATACTCGGTTAATTAATTAACAAATTGAATCAGCAAATAAAAAGGGTTGCCTGGTTGAGAAACCATACTATTAATTTCATTGACTCAGATACTAAGGATGAAGTACAATAATTTTATATTGATATTGTTATATCTATTGAAATTGTTATATTTACGTTTGTATGTACTGACTTTATCTAAAAGGCCATCTTGTTTATTTGGGTACGCTCTCCAATTGATTTTTCTTTTTGAGGAAAGATGCAACGATATAATAGCCTTTTGCTATGAATCAGGTCATTGTGAATGAATTGTGACAGGCAGCTTTACATCCAACTGTTAAGTCAGTATATAAAAGAACACTTAGGGCCCTACTTAGTTATTTTGTTAAGAAAAAACAGTTAAAGTGTACAGTATATATCAGTTGTGGGTTTTTTGCACATTTAAAATGTCTTTATCTTCGAAATGATGATGGCAAAAGAAAAATTCTATTACGATTTTTCTTCATAGCGTAATTTGCGTTTAAAATTTGGAAAAGTACCTTCCGGATTCACCCTGACCGAGCGATGGGAGGCTGGTAACTTGTAGTGAGAAAACGGCTCTGTTTTTATGTGTCTTTTCCATTTTCTTGTAAATTATGGAAGTGAGGTGTATTCTAGCTACGTAAATAATATATCTTGGAAAGATATAAAGAAAAGGACCGAACTCTCACTACTAAATCCTGCTTCTGACGTTATTAGTTACCAGCCTCCCATTGCTCAGTCAAGGTGAATCCAGAAGTGAACTTTCCAAACTTTAAACGCAAATTTCGCAATGAAGAAAAATTGTAATCGAGTTTTTCTTTTATTATTACCCTTACAAACGTTAGGACATCAGTGTACATACAAAAAACCCACAAGTGATATATACAATTTAACTTGATGCACTACAAATACTGTACCTTTTAAAGGAGTCCTAATGGTGAGATAAACCTTTTTACTACGAACTCTGGGCCGGGTTTGGAGATAGACAACCTGCAGCTCAAGCATGTAGCTGGTCTGAGGTTCAAGACCTTGCAGAGTATGCGCATACGTGCCAGCTGGTATTGCGGTTTGGTGAACTTGCAATGAAGTGAGTTTATGCATCAAATTTCCTGAATCAAGTCTCTTACTCCAGAACAGCTTGTATCTATATACTTGAAAATCTGTTGTGTTACAAAGTAGATGCAAATAAATTATTGTGACGAAATAAACTAACATAAATTAGTTCGATAATATGCTTCTTTGAATCCGTCTCGCCAGTGACTAAAATTTTTTCGTTGTTCGGAAGACAAAATTCTTCAAGTTTTGTAAAAAACTAAATTGTTTTTGCTCCTAACTATTATTATTCTCATATTAATTTCACACAGGAGTACTCAATTTGAGTTTTTTTGTTATGAAAGTTTATGTGACCTTTTTTCTAAAACCTTTGCTACTCAAAAGAACAGTACCATTTTAAACTTACAATTAATTATTATATGACTAAGAAAATTGTGGAGTTTCTTAAAGTTTTTGAAAAAATGAGTTTGTTTATGCAAATCTATCAGTATGCAATGAAACATAACTTAAGATATCCTTAGCACCATTTCACTGCAATTAGATCAGAATAACTTCTTACTTGATGTGCGAGGTGGTTTCCATAGCAACTGAACTTGAGCCTTTCCATCATCCCCTACTTTCATTTGAATTACATTAAATCCTCGTACAGCTGGTGGTGCGATAGTACTATCTTCTCCTGTGCTTTGCTCATTATCTGTTTACCAAAAGGAAATAAACAAATGTCATTGTCGAATTTTTTCATTGCAGTGCAGCGTACTGAATCGTATATCCTGTTTTAAAACAATTAGAATAAACTTGGTTTTTAACGTTTTCCCGACTACTTTAAATATTACGGTGTTTCCTGGTGTAAAAATTAAAGTCATTTTGAGTCGATGGGAAATCAGCTCCACTTGTATGCCAGTCACGTAATTCCTTTGAACAATGTTTTTTTTTAAACAGAACGTAAAATACGAGTTTTTTTTAAATACGTATTAAAAGTCTGAATAATCTTGAAATCTATTGTGCAATAACAAAAATTTGTTTAGACTGCGAGCAGTCTCTTTCTTTTCCTCCTCATAATCAGTCGAATTTAGAAGTTAGAGCCGCAAAACTGCAAGCAAACCGTTTAGAAACCGCTGGTTGGTTGTATTGTGGGCGGGAGAAAGAGAGGAAACAGTCAGCGGTTTCTAAACGGTTTGCTTACAGTTTTGCGGCTCAAACTTCTAAATTCGACTGATTATGAGGAAAAGAAACAGATTGCTCGCAGTTTATACATGTCTCATTTTGTTTATCGTGATTTCTAAATAGTTGCCTCACACTTGTGAAAGTTGCAGTATTCAATTTTTGTTTTACAGTCATAATGGGTGTTCTTTTCATTACAGCCTTCCAAACGTCCGAAGTAGTTTGCAAAGTCAAAGAACATCTGGTTTGACTGTAATACTTCCAAATGTTGTTCTGGAAACTTGGGGGATAAAATTGAGACTTTCTTAACCTCACCATAGCATGAATTGTTTTAATCACGGCCACTATCGAAACAGAGTTTGCGACTCAACTACATAAAGCGATTTTTCTTGATGATCATCATGTTTTCTAACTACCACCTGAGCATGCTTTTCTAGACAGAATCTTTACTGCTAAGTTTAGAGAAGATTTTCATCACTGGGGTGAATGCTTTTGACATGGAAAGACCTACTGGATATTCGACAGGAAGGCTTTCGTACTGAAAACTGGATATTTGGCAAGAACGCATTCGTATATATAAGCCTTTAAAAGGGGTATTATTCAGCGCTCGATATCAGGGTGTTACGGTGATCCAGAAGGGCTAACTAAATATTTCTTTATTAGTTTGAGCCTGAAAGGCCAGAACATGGTTTCCTATTTATGGGTCAACTTTAGAGCCAACACCTTTTCACATAAAACATTTGGCTTCACCGAATTAAAAGTCGGATTTTCCGTAGGCTTTATTGTTATCGGAATTACTGATGAAGTGGTTAAGCTTTCACTGTGCAGCTAATTATGCAAGAGCATTTTCTGAAAACTGTGGACAATAGTCAGACACTAATTAGTAAGGATTTAATACTATGTCTGGCAGATGACTTAAAATTCGATTTTTGAATTACGATGGCTGTTTTTGTGTAGTTGCTCTAATAGTCTGCACATACGAGGTAATAATTGTTGTCATATGCAAGGCAACAGCAGCGACTGCAATAATTACCGTGGCATCTCTCTCCTATGCACTACTGGAAAACTGTTTTCCTTAGTGGCACTTCAGCGCCTACAGCATCTTAATGACTGGGTGTACCCAGAATTCCAAAGTGTTTATTTTTTCACTCTAAGAGACTGACGGTGGATATGATATTCTCACCGCGGCAGCACCAGCAAAAATGTCGAGAGCAACAACAGACCCTTCCCATAGTATGTATTGATCTAATGGGCCAGCAGCCGTTGTGACATACCTTGTACTCACTTCTATACAATGTTTTTGGTAGATTTTTCACACCAACATGTTCCTTTTTTGATTTGGTCAGCAGAGATGGTCTATCAGAGATCTTTCCAATATATAACTGGTTGCTTGTCAAAACTACTAAGCTTCATCAAGTTACATTACGATGGGACACAGAGGACACATGTACGAGGCATTTGACATTAACAGCAAAGTGTAGCAGGGCTGCGTATTGGCACTAACACTCTTCAACACTTTCTGAAACAAGCATACGGGTCAGCTAATAAGGGTATCCTGTTATGTACTTGATGTACATGTATTCCGTTAGGAAACTCTTCAACCCTGCACACCTACGAGCTAAGACCGAAATTCGCAAAGTATTGCTGTATGACTTCTTATCGTTGATGACGCTGCTCCTGTTGTAGACATTGACCTTATCCATCCGTTTTCTGGTATAGGCAATGACGTCAGCTACATTATCAGCCTAAAGAAGACTAAAGTAGAGCGCCATTGCCATGACACTGTGTCTGCTCTTGCAACTCAAACATTGCATGATGTCCTGCAGTTTACCTACCTTCACCACCCGAGACAACGACTCTCTCGATTTGGAACTGGAAAGGCTGCATCATCCACCACAACGCTTTACCTTTTCGACAATGGGAAACAAGAAACTTGCCACCAAGACAAAAATTACTATCCACCGCGCCTGCATAGATTTTACTTTACTGTACCTCAGTGCATCCTTGACTACTTACGCCGGGCATTAAAAGCATTCGCACACCTTCTACATGAGATACCTCCGCCACATCTCATCTATTTCCTGGAAGGACAATGTAACAACAGTGTAGCTGTCAAAAGAGCAGATATTCCAAACACACATTTCACATATTCCACACCCTCTTCAGACAACGTGGACTGAGATGGTTGGGTCATGTTCGCCGAATGGACGATGGCTAAAACCCAAGTACATTTTATGGGAAGCTAGAACGTAGGAATAGGCCAATTGGCAGACCTATGCTTCGATTCAGGGACGCCTGCAAAATTGGCATGCCTCCCAGCAACAGATAGCCACTCACTGAAGATCAAGCAAATGGAAGATGACGTGTCAAACATTGTATTTTACCGCCAGCGCTGCTTGCTTTGACACGACGGCTTTCAATTCTATAATCCAACTTTTGTTCAAATTTCACTTTTTATTTTTTGGCGCTCTCTGGGAACCATAAGTATTACAATCTGGTTTTATTTGGCGGAATGTTTTTAAGTCGAAGACAAAGGCTTCGATCCAGTCGATTGTATTTCTTCGTTGCTCTCGGCGATTAGAAATTTCGCTTAACTGATTTCGAGCTAAAGAATATTTGCTTCACTCACCTTTTGCCTTAGACTTGATACCTACCTATTTTGATTTTTGTATTTCCTTTTTCTTTGATTTTGTCCGTTTTTCGAGCAAAATAAAAAAATCATTTCAAGTTTCTGAGATAGCAAAATGACGGCGGAGATGTAAATGGTTTCGCTCAGAGTTTTCTGTATTCTAGAGCTGATTGACTCCGCATGTTTTTGCCAAAGTACGATTATCCTACGATTATATGGTTATGCAAGCTTGCAAAACGATAGCAGTGTGACTAAACTTCAAAACAAGGCTGTTGCCACAAAATCCGCGAAGTTGTTGTACGCTTCGACACATCTGAGGGCCATTAGTTAGAAAACTGTTATACGGTCACCCTCGGGTAAATAAAGATTATTGTATTGTATTCAGGCCTGGTATATATTTAGGACTGCCTCAATTTTCTTGGGGTCATCTCTCTACTCCATCATTTGTGAGCTAGTATATGTCCCATGTTTTTCACCTGCTTTCAAAGTACCTTCAGATTGTCCCTGATGATTGCTTAACTACGGCACTGACATCTCTACAACAATGTGCACACTGAGGTTTCGGTTGCGGCTGGAATTTGCTTTTTCTACGGTGTTGTTTACAAAGGAATATTTCTACGTATGCAATAGTACACAGCCAGGGTTTCCGCAGCTCAAGAGCCAACTAATTTAAGACCTTCTGAAGACTTTTAATGCCGAAAGTAAAAAAACTTTTAAAACCAATTTTTCAATACAAAAAATAAAAAAAAGAAACATAACAATGCTAATAAACACTTTCCATGGTAAACAAGATCACATATTCACAAAAATCTATAAATTTTATAACTGAACAACAACGAGAGTTCTGATCAACAACGGCAGATTCAGAGTGGTGTGGTGCAGGCAACATATGTAATGATGGTTAAAATTGCTTCCCATATGCAGATTTCGCCGCAAAAAACCTTACTTTAATTCGTATTACATATATAATGCCGTTTAGACCCCAAAAAGAACCTCTAGCAAATTCAAAACCTTTGTAAGGTCTTAAGGACCCGCGGAAGCCCTGATAGAGGATATCGTATAATTCCGAAAATAAGCCCCTCTATGTATAAGCCCCTCCAAATATAAGCCCCTCAAACTTGAAACACAAAAACCCCTCCATTATTATAAAATAGCCTCTCCGAATATAAGCCCCGGGGGCTTATACTTGGAAATTGCCCTCAAATGCAAAATTAAACAAAGCAAAAATGCTACAGAAACAAAACTTTACTTATATTCAAAAGAATTACTACGTATACCAAATGTCAATAAAGTTCACAGTACTTTATTGATGTTTCCGAAGTTCATGCTTCACTCTTTGCTTGGCTGACTTTTTAAAAGATCTACGTCCGGGTCATGTAGCAGACATCACGCGAGTTTCAGAACAAACTTTGTGCAAATTACTCACATAAAATTCCTTCCAAGTATAAGCCTAGCCGATTTTTAAACGCAAATTTGCCTCTGTATATAAGCCCCTCCGAATATAAGCCCCTCCAAAAATAAGCTCCTCGAAAAAGGCCTTTGAAAAATATAAGCCCTGGGGCTTATTTTCGGAATTTGACGGTATATGCTTAACTTTCCAGGAGAGCTTTTAGCGGTTGTATTCCAAGAAAAGCTTCTCTGGCGCCCTGAGGCGCTGAATTCCAAGTTTAAACAAAAGCCTTTGTATTTCAGTTTTCTTCAATGCCTGATTCTTATTTTTAAGTGGCAACAACGTTTCCATGCATGATTTGCTATTTCCAAGCAAACGCTAAAAAGTATTTTATAACTCATAACATGATTTTTAAAGAATGGTTGACGTATCTAAGAACGTACATATTGTAACGTTTATTAACCTACCTGTTTGACTTGACAGGGGATCGAGGCAAGTCTTGCTTGCATTACAATGTAAATTCTCACAACACTTTTGACTGCCTTTACAATTATAGTCAGTTATACAATGAGATCCACATAATTTTACGTCAGCAATGACTGGACAAGCGCCTGGTTTTATTGCTGCAAAAAATTAAATGCACATTTTTAAAGTGTGTAATACAATGATCTGTTATAATGCCTTTATAAACAGTTTGCGCATCAACAAGTGATCACAGCGCTAAAATCTATGAGATAACTTCACATGCATATTACTAAAAGAAGTTGTTTTTCGTTTATTCGCAACAATCTAGAACATCAGAGCAAATGAATTGTATGACATTTTCCAGCTAATTCAGGGAATTTGAAAAGAAAAAAAGTCATTGTACATGTTATGCAGTAGGGATTGATTTGCCGATCGCATCTTATATTTGAAAATCTTTAGAATCAATGTGCACAGTAAAATGAATAATAATAACTCATTCTTTAGCAGATTATTAAAGCATCCTAGTATTTTGGAATCTCTTGATTATTTTAAAGTTATTAGATTGTCCATTCTTGGATGCCTGTTTATCATTTTTGCTCTCTAATGTATTGAACGAAATAACTAAAGACAAGCCAATTATTGGTAACTTGATTGTTTGGTATATCATATTAATCTCAGGATGTTTCTAGAACCTTTAAATAAGTGGATTATTTGTGTATCTACAAAGGAAGTTTAAGCTTCTGGTAGGATTAAAACTGAGATAGATTAGTATGGGCGCCGTTTGGTTCAAAATTACTATTGTTAAATATAAAAACGTGTCACCTATACACACCGACTGCCATTAAAAATAAAACTTACTTGCTTTTTTATAAAACTTATTGAAACTTATAAAGTTTTGTACGTATAATATACTTGTCAGTGGGCTCTTTTCACCCATGTGATCATATGTCATGCCTTTATGTGATTGGCTGGATTGCTTTAAAGGCAAAACCTGCGTTTTATAGATCTTATTGCAAAATATAAAACTTCCAACAAATGATAAAAATAGGTAGCCCATGATGGCTACATGTGTGGGATACAGAACAGTGCGGTTTCAAATTATGTGGGAAACACAAATTGATATACATTAATGCAATTGTTAGAACGAGTATGATTATTTCATTATAATAACAACATAACCAACAGGAAGTTCGTTAAACATGTGTTAAACAAACGCGTTTAACAATAACGTGCAGTATACAGT
>JAOBAY020045030.1:0-13675 GCA_025331085.2 Zoanthus sociatus
ATCTGACTCCGAGGGTTTTTCTCCGGGTACTCTGGTTTTCCTCCCTCTGCAAATTCAACTTTCACGCCAAGATCTGAACCGTCGAACGATTAAACACATTAGCCTCTGGCTAGGAAGAATGGGCAACCACTTCCTTCGCTATTGACGTTAATTAAAGTATTTATTATCATTATTATTATTATTATTATTAATAGTATTATTATTATTATTATTATTATTATTATTATTATTAACTTGCGGTATATTAAAGCAAACCCGCAATCAATCACTGCATCATGCACTTTGTGATATTAAAAACTAATTAGGAACACTTTTTACTTTGCCGACAAACTGATAAATAGGACCATTGATGAAAAAAACAGCTTTTTCACATTTAACGTTGCCACTGTATTTAAAGGTATCCTCAACTGACTAACAATATCAAAATATTTTTTTTGTTTTGAAACCTTTTCGACAACTTACATTTCATCAAACTTTGTACATACCTCGAATTTTTTTTTGTGTTGTATATGAAAAACTTCACTTAAGATTTCTCACTGAATTGCAATCATATTTCCAAGGAAGAGGATGGTCGACTTGTACAAAGGATAATTTTTTATATAAAGAAATTGAAAATTCGTACTCAACTTTAGAGGATCAATTTATAAACCTAGTCAACAGGAACACTGACCAATACGGTACTTTATTTAACAAACGTTTGCTATGTTTTGTTGACCTTATTTTTAACTTTTTTAATAGAAACCATTTCTTGATTTTATTCTTAACTACGAACGGGTTTTATTTTGCCACAAATAAAACAACTACAGTTTACAACTTACTCTGATATGGCCCACGCCAGCCCGAAGCCATCGTAGGTAGACGTTCCGCGCCCCAACTCGTCGATAATGATCAATGAGTTCTGAGTTGCAGACTAGTAAGTTAAATCGAGAACTTTAGTGCTCATTTCATTGGCGTCAAGTTAGTGATAGTACACACATATTATCTATACTTATGATTACTATTTTAGTCACATCCCGCAAATAAGGGACCGTTTTCACACAATCCCAGGAGACACAAAAGAAAACAGACATAGCGACCATGTCGGTTCCCAAAACAAAAAAAATCATTAAAATTCTTTTGTTGACAGTACCCCAACATGGCCGCTATGACGTCAGGTGAAAGCCCTCTATTATTATCTGGACCTGTTTGTTAGCTATGCCATGTTGATGAGGCGCATGTTAACATAATCTCATTTTGAGCAGCTCTTCATTTAACGCGACTACTGGGCATATTGGGTGAGGTCAAAGTAATGAAAAAAATCATCATATGAAATGGCTTTCCACTCAAGTCTCTGCGGTGTAGTAGTTAGAGCATTTTTACGCCCACAGGTTCATTTCCCATCATTTCATTGTCAGGAAGACCCCTCCTAAAACTCTTGTAACCAGGGTTCTTGTTAAGAGGCGGTAACCGGTTATTTTTACCGGCTGTTCAAGTAAATGTTTCTGGCTGTTTCACTGAAATATTTACCGAAATTAGCCAACAAATGTTCGTCTGTTCAAAGGTGAAATCCCAAAGTTACCTGCTATTTCTGGTGTTTTACCTTCTATGCGAAAATTTAGCCAGAAACTTGTGTCATTTACCCTGAGAATTGAAGCCGTTTCCAACATCTCTGACATAAAAGTAGATACTCCTTTAATCTGACTATCTCCAGATCCCACTCGTGCAAGGATACAGTCAGTTATGCTTATGTCCGCTTCCATACAAGGCACAAAACACCCCAGCTGTGCCATAAGCGTGATTACTCCAATCTAGGAAAAAGGATAAGAAAATAATTAGATAATAATTAGGTACTTAGATAAAATTTTGGTATTTAGGTAAGTAGGTATTAATTTTAGATAATTAGGTATTTAGGAAATAAATAGGTATTTAGAAAATAATTAGGTATTTAGACAATAATAAGGTATTTAGATAATAATTCTAAAGGTATTAGGGTGTTTAAGTAATAAATAAGTATTAAGTAAGGTAAGAATTAAGTACTTAGTTAATAATTACGAAAACCGAAGATAAGAGCTAACTCCATGGACCACTACGATAATAACGCATGTGCAAGTCTCCCTTATTTCTCTCTCAGGACTGAATTTTGCAAGGACGCAGCATGTGAAGGCGCCTCTGGCAGCTGCTTTACGATCCACGCATGACCTTGGAGCACAGACACCACAGTGCCTGGAGATAAACCCTCAGAGTCAGGTTGAGATCAATCAATAACTCAGTCTGCCCCAGGCAGGAATGGAACCAGGGTCACCGCGGTGGGAGGTGTGAGTACTAACTACTGTGCTAACCTGACACACTATTCAAATTTGAAACAGTAACACTTTTTTTTGGCAATTTTTACTTTTTTTTGTAACCTTCTCTCAGAGAAAGCAGTTATTTTCTTCACAGTCTAAGATAAAACGTTTATGGTACTTTCTAACAGTTTAATTTGATAGTTTTGGGTTAACAAACTTTACAAAACATCTCTGTTGCCTAAATTTTGATAAGCAAAAAATTAAAGAACGTTTGGAATAGTTGCTGGAAAACAGAAACGTTACTCCTATCCAAACCAACTCAGGAACCAACCTTCTACAAGCCCACCAACTCTACAAACCAACTGACTAACCCCAACCCTTAAAAAGCCAAACCCCACTTCCATGGAACCCAACTTTACCCCGTACCGTACCGTACATATATTTGCTGGAAAACAGAAATTGTGCTTTCGCCATTTTACAAGGCCTTCTAGTTTGATGTTACTAACCTGTCGAATGTAAGTGGACTTTCCTCCCATGTTTGGGCCTGTTATGATTAAAAACATCCTTTTTCCTAAAAAAACAATGGTTGCAGTAAATCTTTACCAAAAAAGTGTTGTTCATCGGTGGTCTCAAACAGTCCCCACTCCTTCCCCCAATGAATGCTCATTATATATCATGTATTATAAGTATTAATGCTTAGCTTAGAGCTAAGTAACTGCAACATTCTTATCTTTCGTAAAGAGAAGATTCTTTCCATCGGCCGCACCAACACAGCAGAATAGGTTTCCCATTGACAATACCTAGGAATCTGATGATGTGGTCACTACCGTTACTATCATTATCACTATCATTATTACTATCATTATTGTTATCATTATTATTATTATTATTATTATTATTATTATTATCATTGATATTTATCAAACCTCTTTCTAAGATGACATCATTGGCTATGAACGCAACATCATCTTGGACCTCTAGACAAGGGTGCCGTGATCCAACAAGCCTTACATTGCCAACACCTGAAAAGTAAAGAAGTTCCTTTTGGACTACCAGTAGCATAACAGAAAGCCATAGATGAGCGATTCGTTAAGAATTGATCTTTTACAACTATTTTCTTAAGATTTTCCAGGAATTTCTTTGTTATAATGCTAAAGCTAAATAATTTCCCAAGTCTACCGGCTCACTGGAGCTGGTGTTTCCGGTTTCCATAGTGCTAAGTGATGAGTCTCTTTGACTCCCCCTGGATGGGACACTAATCCATCACAGGTTAGTTCCCAGCAGATGATGGTACTCATTCAACTGCTCTAAAAAGGTAGGAAAACCGAGATAGATTTGGAAAAAGAGATTAAAACCTCGGCGGAGGTATGTACCAACTACGCCGCCACGAGCAAATAAACATGTACCAAGTTCAGAACAATATTTTTTTATCTGGATATACTGATTAGTGATACATGCTAAATATCTCGGCTTTTGGCGTGAGAAGTTAAAATACACTAGGCCTAACCATGTGGTTATTCAACCCAACCCAAATACACCCCATCACATCCAAATCAACTTTACTCCTATCTAACGCAACCCAGGAACCAACCCACTACAAGCCCACTAACTGTACAACCCAAACGACTATCCCCAACCCTGATAAAGCCAAACCCCACCCCCAAGGAACCCAACTTTACCCCTTACCATCCTTCATCTTTTGAATTAACAATATTGATACATAGTTACTGCATATACTTAACCTTAATATAACTATTGATACCTTTTTCGCTGATCTTTGGTCGTACATACGGAATGGGTGCATTGGCTGACACATGGGCAAAACTGTACGAAGTAACAAAATACTGTTAGGCTTTTGAGGGTGGTTGCACTTGTATACCCAACTTTGTTTTCGAAGTATAATATTTTCATTTTTATTCTAAGCTTTAGAATTCACTCTCACGAAATTGGGATATTTTAAAGTAGCAATTTCCCAACTAAACATTTTCAGTCACGCTGGCCGTTTGTGCCAAAATTTAGCAACAAAATTAGAGTTTTTTTTCTCTCACAAATATATATTTTTAGGGATAAATGACTGGAAACTAGAACTGTTTCAAGGCTTTTCTTCAAAACAAAACAAAACCATTTTGCTTACACTTTGAGCACAGGTATTTACATAGCAACTTGCTTACACTTAAAAATGAAAGCTAGTTAATAATTTTACAAGCCTAGAAAGAGATCGTTTAATTATCATCTTGAAAACGCCTGCGATGGATTTCAGATTTCATATCAAGCACTTTCAATGGCAAAATTCATAAAAAAAAAGGAAATAAAAGATTTTTAAAATCTGAAACTAGAAGATCAAAAGCAAGTTATCATACTTACTCGCTTTTAAGTATTTAACCGACAATACTTTTAAAAGTACTATCTCTTTTTTTCTTTAAAAGAACTTCTTGGGCATCAACTGTGTTGATATTACACTCATACCCGGCATATTAACTTAATTCCTGCAAAGGTTGGACAAAGTGCTCAACAAACCTTTCAGAGCACATGTAAGAGCCAAATGTCTGAATCGAATGGTAAACATGACCTTTTTGTAATGGAAGATAAATTGGACGAAGAAAATCGTGGCGACACCGAATACGACGAGGAGCTTGAACACGAGTTTAAAACTAACTTAGACGAGGGCAATGGCAATTACTAACGAACAAAAGACTCTTATGGGCCATCAACTACTTCAAAAGAAAATAAACAGTTACAATTTATGTTAAATGTTGTGTTTTCTGCCACTCCACTGTCACTTGTTGTTTAGTTGTTAAAAATTTTGTTTTTGTGCGGCTTAATTGTGAATTGTTTATAGTTATGAACTTTGAATGTCGAAAGTTTTGTTTTAGGAAAAACTCAGTATTTTTTTTATTTTTACTTACAAAATTCTGAAACTTACTTTTGTGAAAAAAGTGCCGCTTGTAAATGAATGAGTACGGGAACAAAATCTCGATGTTTGTGGATTTTTTTAAAATTTTAACAATGATAGCAATAAAAAACAAAAACTTTAACTGTTAATACTTTCTATAGTTTGATCTACCTTATCAGTGCATCCAGTTGAGCAATGACGTCACTCAGGGTTTGCATTGGTTCACAATAACCCGCTGTAATGGAAACATATTTCCATGTAATCACAAGTTAACTGTATTTCATAATGTGTTTAGACTAATAGTTTTGAACTGCTTAAATAAATGGATAGAATTTTCAGTTCTCTATAGAAGAAATTCTTCAGACTGAAATTTTCATAGACTGGATAATTCAGACTGAATTCTTCAAAGACTGAAATTTCCAAAGATAGAAATTTTGAGACTAATTTTTTCCAAGACTAATTCATTTTGTTAAATCTATTAATATAATAGATCAACTCTGTAAAGTTTATTTAAAAAGGCGAATTACATTAAGAAATAAAATGCAGAATTGCAGAAATTAGCGGCTATTTAAATTGTCAGCGGTATTCAAATGATATGACGTACGTTACGATATTGAGAGCTCTGATATGGCTGCACGACAAACGGAAAAAAGAAATCGAGGCTAAAACAAACATTTTTTTTTCTTTTTTGGAGTTATTGTAGCAGCTAAAAGCCGCATAGTAAACCAGCTTTTTAAACCAGCTGTATATTAACCTACGTCATATCTTTTACAAACAACCGCTGACGCTAACTAAATCTTTTTGATTGGCCTACTGGGTTTACACTTTTAAAAAAACTTCATATAGTTATTGAATTATGCCTAAATATTCAAACGATAAAAAGCCATATTTAGAGATCAGTTACACTGCTGAGAAAAAAGAACAAAAGGCGCTCAAACAGCACATATGGCTCCTTTATGTTGCTATTTTAAAACGCCATTACTTTCTGGTATAAAGCCTTTTCAAAATCGCTAGAGACGTCTTAAAGACATAGCATTGTCACTCAATAGGTACACGTGACTACTGCAAACATCTACATGTAAGTGTGTGATTGGCTGTGCAAGATGCGATGCGCTCAAAGTACATTGCATGGAAGCCCTACTTTGGCTGGCTGTAAAGTTTAATAAATTAATGAATTGTTTGGGCTTCCTGTGTATGTGACTCACCCTTGCACTACTCGATAACACTTTGCCTCTGCTTCACTAGTAAAGACCAGAGACAGAAAACCTCTAAATACCTGCAATTTTCAACACCTCCTTAGCCAAGGTACTTTGCACGTCATTGTACGTTTCTCGATAGGTCTGAAACTCATCGTTCAATTGTGTAAGGGAAGAGTTGGTGAATCGGATGCCATCTTTGCGTGTGTCCAACGTCGAATAACGCTTGTTATTCCGGAGAGCTTTTTCTTCCTGCATATGTCAGTTTTAAGAGTTGTTCAAAGATCTTTCTTTGATACCAAATAAAGTGCTTACATGCTATCTTAATAGTATTTTAAAGATCTATAAAAACGCTTCTTGAAGGCATATTAAAATTTCATAAAAAGAATTTGTTGACCCTTAAGCCTCCTTATCTGATGAAGGTTTTCAACTGAAAACGTTCAGAAACTCGTTAATAATTTTCATGTTCAGAAAAAATCTAAACCGTGAAGAGCGGTTTCAATTTTAGAGATCTCTTCCATATTTGTCCAGATCAACTTTAAGTTCAAACATATTAACACAACATGAAAGAAATAAACCAGACGATTGAAAAGTAATGATAAAATATTCGCGTCTAACCCTACAGGCTTTAAAAGTGAGTTGAAAGTGAGTTGGAGTCTTTACATGCAGGTCTGGAAATTATTATTTAGTTTTATAAATCGTAAAACAGCTGGATGGTAAAACTGCCATTCTTTCATTTTGTAACCCTTTTACAAACCACAAGTATAGATAGCACATGCGTCCTCGTAGCTAACTTGAAGCCACTTTTAACGGTGGATTTACAAGGGTACTAGTAGTAATGCCCGCTGCTATCATGGCCTTACATTCCATTTCAGCGGCTTCAAGTTAGCTCCTAGCATGCTTGTGCTATCAATACATAGAATTAGAAGATATAGGTACTCTTACTACACTACTAGTATAGATACAAACGTGGCCTTATTGCTCATATTATATAGTAGCTTCAAGTTAGCTACAAGCAGGTTTGTGCTATCGATACATAGAAGATATCACTACTCTTACTACACTACTATTATAGATACTAACGTTGCTATAGTGCCCATATCAGTGGCTTCAAGTTAGCTACTAGCACACTTGTGCTAGATATACACAGAAGATATAGGTACTCCTACTATACTACTAGTATAGATACTAACGTGACCTTGATGTCCATATTAGGAGCTTCAAGTTAGCTACTAGCAAGTTTGTGCTATCTATACATAGAAGATATCACTACTCTTACTATGCTACTAGTATAGATACTAACGTGGCCATAGTGTCCATATTAGTGGCTACAAGTTAGCTACTAGCAGGTTTGTGTTATCTATAAATAGAAGATATAGGTACTGTTACTATAAATACTACTAGTATGGATACTAACGTAGCCTTAGTGCCGATATTAGTGGTTTCAAGTTAGCTACTAGCACGTTTGTGCTACCTAAACATAGAAGATATAGGTACTGTTACTATAAATACTACTAGTATGGATGCTAACGTGGCCTTAGTGCCGATATTAGTGGTTTCAAGTTAGCTACTAGCACGTTTGTGCTACCTAAACATAGAAGATGTAGGTACTCTTACTATACTACTAGTATAGGTCTAGACATCCCACAAGTACCAAGCTTTTACTATTACTTTAAGAAATCTTGACATACATGTACGCTAATGAAGTAAAAACAAGTAAACAAAGATTTGCCTTAGACAAGTACTAAAATCACTCATGTTCACAGCACAATTCAATTTCTTTTGTTTGCAAGCCACCTAAGTCGTTCGAAACAAGATAATCCAGAGTCTGGAATATGATATTTTTTTTTTACCTTTAGAATCCGGAATCCAGATAATGGAATTTGGAATTCAAACTCTGAATCTGGAATGGAATTCCAGAATCTATTGGAATCCAGAATCTACCATATATGGAGCAAACCTTAAGAGTTTTAAAATGCAGAGAAATTTATTTTCCCATTCAAATGACTTACCTTTCTCGTTATTCTAAAGAAATGTCCAAACTGACTGTTTGATTCAAGTTTGATTGATTTGCCTGGCTCGAGATTCAGGTCCCGCCCAGCCTATGAAAACAAAAGCATAACATGATTCATTCTAAGTCAGTCTACCGTATTTATTCGCCAATAAGCCGATCCCGGCTATAAGCCAAGATCCTAAACTTTTAGGTATCAGAAACTGTTAGAAATTAAAAAAAGGAAACCCAAAACATCTAAATATAAACCGTGATCGAATATTTCTTTTCCACATGCACTAAGAGAATTTACATACCAGCAAACCATAAAACAAAACAAGCGTCACTCACGGGAAACAGTAAATGAATATTGATTTATTGACCTATTCATTATAACACATTTAATGGTATTGGTCACTTAACTGGAAATAACTACAAATCACAGGTAAGATGAAGTTAATGTGATTCGAGTTGACATTTTAGAAGTGTAGAAATAAAACCGCGTGCAAGAGAACCATCACCTGAGTTCAGAATTGTCTCAAACAATCACATGCTTTTTCAAAGTTATCCGTAATCGATCATCATGCCAAAAGCTCGTTGTTCTTCGTACAACTTGGCCTTCAACTTAAAAATTGTGGCTGAGGCAAAGGCCATTGAGAACAACTCCAAGATTGCCAGAGAATACGGCATCAGTGAGTCCATGGTTCTTCCCTGGCGAAAATATCAAGCGAACCTCTTCAACAGAGAGCTGAAAATGTCAGCAAAACGATAGACGATGAGCTGGCTTTAGGAGCCACCACTTGAATAAAAGTTTATGATTTTCGTACGCAAGAAGCCACTACTTGAATAAAAGTTTATGATTTTCGTACGAAAACTACCAGTAATTTGTGTTGTTGATTGCTCGGCTTATAGCCGAATGTAAACATTCAATTGAAGCTCTTGCAGCATTAAAAAAAATTTCTTTTTGCAAAAACATTTGGCTAAAAGCCGAACCCCCTATCTTGTAAACGGTATTTCGACGCATTTTGGTTTCCTGTCTTAACTATTAAGCTTACCCAGCTCACTGAAACAACATTGATTTGGCAATGCTCATCAGGGAGAGACAGCAATATACAGCTTTGAAGCAACAAGACCCATTAACAAGACAAATTGATGAGGGTATAAGAATTAAAAGGAGTTTAATTGACATCACCTGTAACCTGATGAATTCAAGGGCGAAATTTAGACAAGGAGCTGTCTAAGAATAGAAATAGTACGCGGATTGAGAGACTGAAGCTATTCCTTGTTTAGAAGGGAAAAAAAAAGAAAAAAAAACGTCGGAGACATGACAAAAACAACAAAAGTGACTCCCACACTCGACACCACTTTAACAGTAATGACATTGACAGGCAATTTGAGAAATGAGTAGGATCTGAAGAGGGCAGGATTGCCGAAACGTCATCAACAAGACAGAGACACGGAGACAAGCGTAATTGGGAAAAAGAAGGAATGTCAAAGACAATGCTTTCAAAAGAATATAACAATTAAAAAACATCCATATAACTTAGGATTGTGCAGTCAAAACGACATTAAAATAAAATTACCATAAACGTTTTACCCAAAATTTAAGACATCGCCAAATTAAAACAAATTTCTAAAGCGTTCGTCGAACAATTAAGGCCTGGACATACAGTGCAACAAAATCACGCAATATTGCTCGTGAGAGCGTGGCGTGTTTACCCAGCATCACAACAATCACAATGGCGTCCAACAAAAAGTCCTTTGAAAACAGAGAACTTGTTGCACGCAATGTTGCAAGAGTAGAGCACGATTCAACATCAGTTTTGTTGCGTGCAATATTGCATGCAACAAAAATCATCGGTGAGCACAAGCTGCAACAACCATGTTGCACTTACCTGAAATGTTGCATCGTGTGTCAGTGCCTTTAAGCGTTTTGTTAATGTATTCAGTTGACAAAGATTTCAAACATTTTTCTAGATGTAGATGGATCAATGATAAAATAGCATGACCAATGTTTCTTTAGCTCGTTATTAAAAAACTTATTAAAGTAAATTAGGAAACAGTCCTTAGAAAATATGCGAGGTGATTGGTCAAAAATTGTGTTTCTATACCTCGAGGGAAACACATAACTAGTTTGTGAGAGCTCGAAAAAGTTGTTGTCACACTCGCCTGTAGCTCGTGTTCTCACAGCATTTCTCATTCTTCCAAACTTCCACTCGTGTTTCTATAACTCGATAAAAACACGGTACATGTTTTCTATTTCTTAAATAAAAGAAGATGGAAGATGTAATTCAATAAATAATTAGAGTCAGATAAAAAGAGGTAAATAGGATTAATTACAGAATTATATTTTGCACCTTGTTTAGTTCCACAGGAAGTTTTTCCAGAATCGCGTCCATTCTTTCACGACACTCTGTATGAAAAACCAAAGTAGATAATACATGCATTTGGGACTACTGTTTGTAATACAAAAGTGTTTAAGCTCACTAAAAATAATTAACTTATTCTTTCAAATAGAGTAAGAACAATTCTGTCGGGTCAATTTGACACGAATCTTGACCCGATAGACTCGTTTTGATGCTAAACTCATTGAAATACCCCAGGTTTGTCAGAGTGGCATGTTTAACTGTAATAAGAGCTATTGATACGAGAGTACCATCTGAAGAAAATGTGTCTCTGAAAGAAGTCCAAAAACACTCCAAATCTAAACCACAAAGATGTGAACATGAAAACAACAAGTAATTGATAGTAATTGTAGGGGTATTATGCCTTATGAGAAAGGGATTGAATAAAGCCTAGAGAAACTGCCTGGAAAAATCTGCTATGAAGCGATCAAAAAAATCGTGCACAACAACATACATCATTCGGAAGGTGTTATCCATAAACACGTGCTCAATATCCTAGGAACATGGATTGGCCATCGCAAAAACAACTCAGATTCATTTTTATAGTGGAAGAGTGATTGAGATATGTAATAAACTGAACTACACTCATTCGTACTAGCGCGAGATTCAAGTGGCATTGTTACCACAATTGTAAGCGACAAGCATTGTAAAATGAAGTAAAATGGAAGAAAGATAAATTTATTGCAAAACATTGTTTACTTATAATTTTTGGTAAAGCTAAATGTTAAGCACTTCAGCTTAAAAAGTACCTACCTTTAAGTCCATCATCAAATGAAGGTTTAATTAAATATTCGTGGTTTTCAACCTGATCGAGGTCGATAGTTGTCTCAACGAGCTCTGAAAATTTCACAAAGTCATCTCCAAGTTCCTAAAAACAAAGTTAAATTTACACGGATCAACGTTTAGGAGCTCGCTGGCTCCACTGGCCACTAGGTTTGTGAAAGATTTAGCTTACATAGGGAGATGATAGTTAAAACTTAACTTATTCAACAATGGATGAACTACAGATCTTGATGATCAACGATGGATCTTGATGATCAACGATGGATCTCGATGATCAATGATGGAACAACGATAGATGTTGATGATCAACGATGGAACAACGATAGATGTTGATGATCAACGATGGATCAATGATGGATCTTGATGATCAACGATGGATCTTGATGATCAATGATCGGACAATGAATCAACGATGGATCTCGTGCAAAAATTGACTATTGAGGGTCAGTTCCAATAAAGATTAGTACTGTATATGACCAAGAGATATAACAAAACCTCTTAAATGAAAAGAAACGAAAAACACCTAAACTTTTCTGATAGAGTTAAAAACCAAAAAATGTGGATATCTTTCAAACAACTCATAATTGAATTACACAACAATAAAGCGGTAGAAAGCTCGGCAACATGTTCAAGCAACTTGGTGTTTAAGTGCAAAATAATTTAATATGGAGCTCACGCGTCACATGTGTTGTTAAAACGTTTGCAAGGCTAGCTGCTAAAATTGAAAAAGTTCAGGACAGATTCCGAAAATCCTTGGTCTAGTCTGAAAAACAGATCTTGGATATTTTAGCCCAAAGAAGTTACAACCAAACAGTGAAGGAACCACAACGATTGCATGAAAATAACGTAACATATATGAACAATAATTTTCATGTAAAACAAAACAATAATACAATCTAAAAAGTAGTAAAAAAACTAAAGTATGTCACGAACCAAGAGACACAAAACTTCGTTTAGGCCCAGAGCCTTAAAATTATGTAACTTATAGGTTTTTTAACAGTAATGTTTTTTGCACTTGTATTATTTTTGTAATCATACACTGCCTTAGCTTACAGACTTTTACTTACATATATTGTTACAGACACAGTATTTCTTTACCATTGTGTTTAAATAAAGTTTATCATTTATATTTTTGCAGTTTTGGTCCGCCATATATTTTTCACAAGTAGAAGGTTAAAGCAGTGTAAATCTTTGATAAAAACAGCCAGTCAGAATGCAGGATTTGCGATACAATATTAGTAAGACTAAACAAATAAATGATAGCTACCTGAAACTGCACCGTAAACAATTCGTTGACCAGCTTCTGATGGTTTCCATGGTAATTTCCCAGGACATCGGTAAGCGAAGATAAACGTCCAATGGCCTGATAAGTCCTTACACAGTCCTACGAAATAGGAGATACCTTAATTCCCAAACAAACAAATTGTATAAGTATAGTACAATACTCTCCTCTAGTAACGCTTATTCTTTTCCCAGAGTAAGAACTCCAGAAAATTTAATATAAGATTTTCAGGGGCGAAAATATGGAACTCACTGCAATCTGGCTTAAAGTTGCTACCTATTGGTGCATTCAAAACCAGATTAAAATAACTTTATATCGAGATACTAGAATGGTAAAGTTACTTCATTTTTATTATTACAATAACTGTACATATAGCTTTAATTAACTAATTTCTTCATTTTACGTCTATCTTCTTTTTCCAATTAACGAATAATACTCAGAAAAAATCTGAGCACATGACGAGATTTAAACCCACGATCTTCCGAACACCGGGTTGACTCTCTATCCACTGAGCTACAAGGAAATGTGAGTGCTCATTTGAGTCAGCAACAGCCTTTTCACAAGCCTATATAAGAACGTAACAAATGACCTCGCTCTCCTAAGAGTCTTCGTAGTTCAGTGGATAGACCGTAAACCTGATGCTCGGTAGCTTGTGGGTTCGAATCCCGTCATGGGCAAATTTTTTCTGAGTATTATTGGTTTGAAAAAGAAGGCAGACGTTAGAATTTATAGAATCCTTCAAACCATTTCCCAGATTTATTATTTACAGATTATTTATTCATCTAGGGCGGACGTGGTTGGCGCAGTTGGGAAGATCTCTGCTTTCCAACCACAAAGGTCCCAGGTTCGATTCCGGCAGTTT
>JAOBAY020045075.1:0-13675 GCA_025331085.2 Zoanthus sociatus
CTAATCATGAAACTGCTACGTTGCCAGCGTGGTGGTCCCTGATAGTGTAGTGGTTAGCACGCCCGACTAGTGATCAGTGAGACGTGGGTTCGATTCCTGCTCGGGGCATATATACCAATTTTTTCTGGCAATTGTTTATTGTTGGTTACATTTTATATTTTGCGATCTGACTGATTAGGATTGGAACCAACGTAACGAAAAGGTAAATTTTTGGAAATTGAAGTCAGTGACTTAAGAACGTTTTGAAAAAGTGTTCAAAATCCAAACGATTTAAAGTTTATGAACCCTGAAAAAGCTATTTACAGGAGGCAGTATAACTGTCTGATTCAGGTGGTAAAGGTTCAAATCACTAAATGGACTGTGTTTGTTGTAATCAACTGCCTCACTTCTTACTAGAGAGAGGGTGGGATCTTAACCATATCATTTGAAAAGCTAATTTCACAGAGTGGCCAATAAGTTATGGTCGTTGTTAGCATCGTCATCATTTTATGGTTTAGTGAAATGGCACATGTTAGGTATAAATCCAGTATCTCGTACGGTATACATATTGTATTGAATGACTATGATGTTTATGAATTTTATTTTCCTCTAGTACTTAAATTAGTCATTCGTAATAGCAATAATGGAGTAATTATATGTTTAGCAATACAATATTCCACTTTCTAGCTTTTTTAACTTACTGTATGGTTTAATTGCCACAGAGTATTGCAACATCAATCTCACTATTATGCAGCTTATTTGCGTTTTGGTTTTGAAAACATTATCAGGCTTCTTGCTTTATATTAAACTTTTAATTCCAAAATCGCCCTTACTTTACCATTTTCAGTACAGCCCTCCAATTAATTACTATCACTGCTTGGGCCAGTAGGTGATGAGTCAAGGAATGGGCTGCTTTTTGTTCCATGTCGCAACTTTCTCTAAACTTATTTAAGCCAGAAGGTATACTGCTTTCAAATATAAGGTTGAATTTAGATTGTGGTAATTTTGCTTATCACTATTGTAGGAACATCAAGAGCAGCATCCTCGGTTGGAACCTGAGAAGCTGCAGGCTTTTTTCCACCAAATTCAGCAACAGAGTCCCAGTCCAGAGCAAATTTCAGAGCTGTATGGACAGTTGGTGGAACAGCAGCAGTTACAGAAAGCACTCGCATCTACAAACAAACCGAATATTCAGAACACTCAATACAGACACTATGAACGTCAGAGTTTGATGCCAACTGAACAACAGCGCACTACGGTGAGTTTCCTATTTGCACTTAGTTTACATATTATTGCTTTTAGTTTAGATGATTTTCATTTCAATTCTTACAGTAATTAAAAAATGCCTGCATTGGATATACGGTTGTATTTTATTGACTTAAGTACACTAAATATACAATTAGCACAATAATGGGAAGTTTTATTGGTTTTAATTGATGTCGTACAGAATGTATTTAAATTAAGTAAATCAAACTGAAAAGCATTTTGGATTTATGCAAGATTGAAACGAGCTGTTTGGTAGTGTACTTGCAAAACTCATGACAGGATTCCAAATGGCTCACTACTATTGCTCAATTAAGGCTGTTTCAGGTTACTACTTGAAATTGAAGAATTTATATATTGTGTGGTCAAGCTATAATATTGGATACACAGCTCGACATAAACAGGAGAACATAAAAAATACATCCTAAAGTATTGGCCGACCCTACAACCTTTTTTCAGAAGATGCAACAATAAATGTTTTCTTTTTTTATAAATGCTGTTTAATGGAGCTAAACGTTTGCTCTGTTCTCAACATGTTATGAATATTTGTTTTGCACTTTTTGTAACTAACTATAGCAACAATGCAATAAATTTGTACAGTACCAATGAAGCTTTGCACTATTTACAACTGTGTGTGAATTGTTGGAGGTGCGAATATTCTTGCTCTTTCACTTATACTTTTGAATATATAAACAACAAAGTGAGGTTAAGATTGTACAAAATGAATCTGCAGACCTTTAAATCAGCAGCAAAAATTAATACTTAATTTATTATTATTGTTATCATTATTGTTATTATTATTATTATTATCAATATTATTTCGTAGAACATTTTGCCAAAGGGGTATTACATCACCTATTTTCAATTTTCATATTAATTATGTTTTGTTTATTATAAAATGATTTTTTAAAACGGCCGTGGCTCAGATTACTATGTGGATTTTTAGTTTAAATAACCTAACTCCATACTGATAGCTCACAAGTTTACATAAAATCTTGCGTTGTAGTTTTCACATTGGGTGTAATTATACTCACTAGTAGTGGTTTTACAACAGTTTTGAAAAAGTTGTGTTGTAACAGGTACTGTATATACTTTTCCCTTAAACGATTTAACTCGTTTTTGATGATCAATATATTTTAATATCTTATGTACCAGTTTGTTCTTTGTTAATGTAAATTGTCAATAGGAAAATTTATGAACACAGAACAAATTCCTTATGTTGTAGGTGGAACAAGGTATTGAAGAGGTACTCGGTCTAAACAAACTGCAGGAATCTCAAGATTGTTCAAATTCAAACCTGCTATCGAACAAAAGATCACCAAATCATTCAACAACAGAGACAACCATTGCACTAAGGAAATCAAATAACTTGTGTCAGCAGCAATTTGAATTTTCCTCTACAACTGCTTTTGCTTCAAAATCTACATCACAGGAAGATGTTAACCATAAAGACAAAGCTGATAAAGTTGATTTCCAAAACGATTCCTCCAAAGAGATTAATACAGGGTATGTTGATTCCTCATTAATCTTAAAAAAACATGTTTAGTTTTGTTTACCTGTTATGTGAAAATATTCATTGTAATCCAAGGTCAATTCATTTTTCTTTCAAGAGGTTTTAACTATTGTAACGAAAAGCCTTATCAGATTGTTAGAAGTAAGGATGTTGCTTATTGTACTTTATCTGGGTTCAATTTTAAAGATGATTCGAATGGTCTTTTTAGACAACATGGAAAATTTAGAATGATTAACATCAGCCTATAATGTTTCAATTAGGAGGAATGGTCAATTCAGATTTATAGGTCATAAAGTTATACACTAGCACCAGTTGTTTCTGGATTTCAAGACAAAATGAGGTTTAACAACTTAATTAAAGTAGAAGCATGATAAAAAATCTGGATTTTTTGCGTGACTATTTGTCTCTCGATTTGGGAAGTGTATGATTTACGACCGTTGAGAGAAAACAGGTATTATTTTATTTGGAATACTATTAAATGCATTATAATACTATAGTTTCACAAATTTGAAACCTTTTTAAAGAAAAGTGGTATTTTTAGCCATGACTTAAAGACTTTGACATTTAGAAGTTGGGCTACTTTTGCTTTACTTTTAAAAAGCAAATTAATATATTTAATGCTCTGTAATGTTTGTTTTTTGTAGGCCCATTACCACTTCAGCTGCAGAGATAGCAGAAAGCAAGGTAAAGTTTGTTAGAAAAGAGACAAAGTTGCTTTTTCTGCTTTTGTTCTTCAATTTTTATCTTTATCTCAGGTATCATTATCCCTAGCCGAATAATCAATTATAATTGTACTCACAATTTCATAAATGTTTGTTTCTCGGCTTTTCCTCGCTCATTATTCAAATTTGCCATTCATTGTGTCACTAGTGTGTGCGTGTGTTTGTAAACAAACCGCGCACATCAGTCAGTCACTCACTCTATTACTGTAGGGCCTTACTACGATTATTTTTATCACAATTACCATAAAATTGCTTGTAGCACTGGCAGACATTATGTACAATATCATTCAATATCTCTAAGAAAGCCGGGTCTCTCAAACACTACCTTTCTCGGTCTTGATCTTTATATCTAGCCAGTCAACTCATTTACCGGTTTTAGAAACACCACAAAGAACCTTGGTGAAACTTTCATTTTCCCTTTCTGTTTCTCTCTCAAAAACTCATGTCTTACTGTCACCAGGGGTGTCTACACCACTGACGGCACTTACTTTGTTTTCTTTATCTATAAGAATAATGTATTGACATTGGGTCACATTGTACATTATCATCAACGTCTCACAGAAATTTGATTCTCAGCAAAACCAGGTGGTATATGCTCACACTATTTGTCATTTAGAAATTATTGAAAGTGAGCTTCCAATCTACCATTTTCTTCCTGTTTTCATCCCTCCTTCAGTACTCCTGTGCCAATTTTTCACACTCGACAACAATGTGGAAAAACACTTTCAATTTGAACACTGCAAAGTCTACAGAGAGGGGATTCAATTGCATTTTAAACATTTATTGCTGTGGTTTGTTCTTGTGCAGCGCAATGGGTTTATGTTTCTCCTTCAGATCTCAACTATGTCAGGATTCTTTCTTCTCAAATGAATTGAGCATTTTTCTCACAAATTGCCCTTATTTTTCTTTCTCTTTCCACTCTCTTAGGCTCTGTGCATGGTAATTTCGTTTGAAATAAATTTTGGTAATGCAACCCCAGTTGTTCTCCCAAATATCAGAAGTGTTTGATTCAAACAACGGTGGTGAGAAACCATCACCTTGAAAAATACCGCCTTCCTCAAATAATGTTGAATCAAATTGTACTGCTTCTCATTTCCTGCAATTCCAACCATATCTCGACATTCGAGAATCCAGCTTTGTGTTATCATATTATATGCTTTTCTATAATCTATCAGTACCATAGTGATATGTAATATTTTGCAGTCTCTCAAAATTGGTTTACAATGATTAGCTGGTCCTTAGTCCACCTGCTTTCTTTCCCAGATCTTTTTTAGTTATCAGGTAGAACCTTTTCCTTTTACAAACACAGTTACATACTTCAGAAGAAGGGATTTTGTAATTAATTTAACTATAAAATATTGCGATAAAATTGTGAACATAATAAAAACGGTTAAAAAGTTAAAAAAACGCGACGTTTCGACTTGGAAATCTTGATACTACACTTTTCAAGTCGCCTGAAAAAGTGCAGTTGGTTATCTTGTGAACAAGATCCTTTTGGTACAACAATATGTAATCATGTATCAACCACTCATGTAAACTAGTAACCCCGTTAGCGCTTACAATATTATATAACTGATCTGTGATTCTACTCTGTAGGGAATAAAATTTTGAAACAGCATCCACAGAATGCTGAGAAAAGAATGGGTACACTATGATAAATATTAAATGAAGTTTCTGGAGTATCCCACATGGCGAGCAACTGAGCTAAATATATTGTACAAGGCAAACTTTTACACTATTTGTCATCAAATTTTTAACCTAAAATATTATTTTTTATCAAAAAATGTATCGCCATACTCATTATAAATCAAAAGTTCACTTTCGATTTTCTTTTTTTTTAAATACATTCGTAACCCTATCTCGCGTGGAAGCTTGTTTCCACCCCAAAAGGTTTCTTGGCCTTAACTTCTTCAAGGCTTGGAGAATATTGATAAAACTTCATGTCTTTTTCTAATATTTGATTGGAAATTTTTTAAAGTTCAATTTACTAATACAGGACGTGTACTGTTGAGACGGTAACCCTGTGTCTGCTTCTACATGTGTAAGATAAAGATAAGATAAATTTATAACATTTTTTTAAAAAGATTAATTACACTATTTAAAAACATTCAAGAATTATTACATTAATTATAACAGTTTTACCTGTGTGTTGTCAATAAAATATCCATTCAGCCATCCATCCATTCTACCATCCATCTTTCTATCTCTCTACCCCTGGACCAATGGTACCGGTCGAAAAATGAAAAGTTTTCACGTATCTACTTACCAGTTGTTTTCCCTTACTTATTGTAAACGATAATGCTTAATCATTGCACTTATTGTTATTATTTTTATTTTTTTTCGCTTTTTAGGCCCTAAATAGAGATGTGCAAGGGAAACAGAGAAGAAAAAAAAATTGTTCTCGTTCAGGCAAACGAAATCCTATCCAAAGCAAAACAATCGAAGAACAGAGTTCTAAAAAACCGAAAGTTTCAGACCTGAGTAGAAACGATGACTCTAGACAACAAGAGTCTGATAACGAAACTTCATCTTCTACCATAAGTAGAGACACGATATCTGATGAAATTCTTTCTGTAGTAAGTAGGCATTCACAATGTGATGGGATTGCTCATCCAAGTCTTCCAGGAGCATTTTCTGGCCTTATTAATCTAGATTACATGGAAAAACTTGCAAATACAATAAAATCTGGTCCTTCAAGATCCGATTCCTCAAACACTCTTGTTTCCAATACATCAAATTTGGACTCTTCTTGTGTTAAGAAGCAAGATAAGCCTGTAAAAGCAGTATCTTCGGCTTCAGTTGAATGCAATAAAGAGTCATCTTTGAGTTCTTCTGAATTTTTTCTACATGCAAGAGATTTAGCAACGGAGAGCCCTCAAACCTCAGCAGATAAGTTTACATGTAGCCTGGAAAGATTAACAAGAACAAATTCAACTGTAGGTGACTTTGCTTCAAGTGAAATTATTGCTCATAATCGAGAAAGGCCTTCAGTGATCAAGATTTCACCAGCAAAGGAAAATCCAGAAGAAACTTTAATAGAAACTAAGAAAGGAGAAACTGTTTCAGATGATGTTGTTAAAATGAAAAGTATAGATGGGAACACACAGAAAGTGAACAATTCCTTAAAAAAATCAGCTCCCGGAAAACCCCGATCAAAGAAAAGAAAAGAAAAAGAAATTGACTCAGAGAATAATAAAAATAAAAAATCCGATAATCAAGACAATATACCATCAGAAATTAATGCTAAGGAACAGGTGATGAAATCAGTTCAACTTGATCAACTCTTTACACATGGAAGCATAGAAGGTTCTTTGAACACAGACCCACAACATTTGACCACTGCTGTTTTTTCTACAGAGCAAATTACTTCAAAATCTAAAGGAAAGAAAAAAAGTTTGAAAAGCAAAGATGAATTGGCTGAGAGCTCAACATTTACACCTGCTGAAGTTCAAACTACCTGTGTCCATTCTCTCCCAGGATATCGATCAAAATCACAACTATCATCAGATTTTCATATTAAAGAAACAAACACAGATCACTCGTTGTTTCATTTGAAGGATACGTCTGTTAATTCTCAAAATAGGGACTTAACTCCATATTCCTTCGAAAATTTGCCCTTGAGTTTCGTATCTGACAAAGACGTTGAGAATTTGGCAGTGGACAAGTCATCAGACAGTGCTCGGACAAAGCATATTAATGCAAAAAAGAAAAGAGAGAGAAAACTCAAAAATTATAAAGATAGTACTAAAAAAGTAACAAAAACGAAAAAGAAAATAAAGAAATTAAGCGACAATTTCCATGATGCATATTCAAATCATACTCGAGATCTTCAATCACATCTGAAAAGTACAGCAGAACATATAGTTCTTCAAAGCGGCACAGAATCACCAAACAGCACTATAAACCTGTCTTTCGAAGAAAAGCTTGATATTATTTATAGTGAGCCAGAAGAATTTGTTAAAGAACATTTATCTGGAGCCTCTGAAAGATTAACAACAGCTGCATTAGAACTGACACCATTTGAGGTATTTGAAAAGGACAATAAAGATTCCTTACAAGAGCAAACCTTTGTATGCAGTGGTTTTGATAATCTAAAATCAGTGCGCAATAGGAAGGAAAGAATTGAAATGCCAGATATTGATTCACCTGAAAAGCCCCAGATTCCAACTCCAGCTGTTTTTCAACCTCAGACACAAAATCTTCTCAAAGAAACTAATGTAGATTCTTTAACTACAGAACACAAGAAATGCAAAATGCTTTGTGGAAAACCAACACATAATGAAGTACCTGATCAGATCTCAGAAGCACAGGACCTTTTACCCAATGAAATTTACGCTGACACTCACAAAAGGAATGAAAGTAAGCTTCCAAAACCCATGGAGTTATACAGTACGACAAGGCTGCAATCTTCTTCATTGGTTGAGGATAAAAGTAAAGTGCTTTCAAATCCTGAAGAAGTTAAAATATCATTATTCGCTCCAGCAACTATACAAAGCGTGTCAAAGTCTTTGAATAATCAACTCCATGAGAACCAACCACCAGGTAAGTCTTTGGTATGGAATGGTATTCATGTAGATATCTCATGGATCCGTATCATCCTTTTTTTGACAGTGTACTATTTATTTCTTTTGGATGTGGTTGAAAACTTGTGATTAGAAAATATAGTGAAATGTTAAAGTTGCTCCATAAGAGTTTGTTTTCATAGTTTTGCATTTGATTGCTGGTTAAAATGTTCTTTGCACTAGGATATGATAGCAGTGACCATTTACAGTTTGAGATTGGTCTACAAATTAGAAAGTCAAAAATTCTGTATTTGCTGCATGTTCTTGTTTCACAACAGGGTGCTCGATGATTGAGCAGCAATCCGATTCGAGAGAAGAAAAAAGCGCAATGGAAACTGTGAGTAGGCTGTTAGCTGAGAAGCGTGAGAGCTTGCAGAAAGCAAGAAACAAGAAGATCCAGCAGCTAAAAAAACAAGTAAGGCAAGGACGAAGACGAAGAGAGGGCAAAAAGCAAAAGAAGGAAAGTAGTCTTAATGAAACATCACATCTTACCTTAGAGTTCGATCCAGCAAAAAACAGTCCTCTCCAACATTTATCAGATAAAGATGAATCTAGCGATATTGTCAGAAACACCCTAAAACACCCAATGGAAGAAAGTGGGCCGAAAGATGTTATTGAAAATAGTTCCCAGTCAAACAAAGACGTTTCATTTGGTACGTCAAAAAGTTTGGAAATGATCAAGCAAAGCATTAGGCAGATGCTGTCAAAGAAAAGCAGGCATCACGATTCAACAGTTACTTTATTAAAGCAAGACGTGGGTGATGAGTTCATCGAAGATGCCCTAATGCCAGACAATGCTGTTGGGTTTTTGCAGCATTCACCAGGAAAGGAAACGTGGCAACAGGAGCATCTAGAAAATTCCGTGAACAACCTTACTAGTCAAGGTCTACTTACTCATTCTTCCAACTCTTTAGATGATGGTACTCAAGAAGAACATTCTCTTGAAATAAATGAAGAACTATCTGAGGATTCAGAAGAAAAAAGATTCAATGAACTGAAAAGTCTTCTCAAAGCTAAGAAGCATTTTGAAGCCAAGAAGCTATGTGAGGATAAAAGTATTAAAGATGAAACAAAGCATGCAGTTGTGAAAGAACTTATACAGGAGGAAAAGAATAACCACCAGGACACATCGGCTGAAAATGGCATTGGAACAACAGAACCCAAACCTGTTGAAATTGTGGATAATAAAATGAAAAACGATACCACAGATGTTAAAGCTGAACTCCCAGTTGGAAGTCATTTACAAGAACTGTTAAAGCAGGGTGGAGAAACTGGTAATAAAGAAGGAGAACATGGAAAAGAGGTGGTTTTTAAACGGAAGAGAGGAAGACCCAGAAAGTACTGGCCAGAAGGAGAGAAAAAGTTAATAAAGGGTTTTATCAAGTCAGTTGCAGAAGGATCAGAAGTTCCGAAAAAGAAGAGGGGACGAAAGAAAAAAGCTGCAGGTATAAATTATCGATTGAATTGTTATCATTTTAGAATTGGTTAAATTATTTTGCATCGTTTGGTTTGCCTAAACCACTTTTTGTGGCATTGGTAACGTAAAAGAACCATAACATCTTAGTTTGTATCTATTTCAACATTTTCATTTCATGCAATTATTATTATGCAGCTATTTTCAATTGCACTGACGAGATTGACAAATTATGATCTTTTTTAAAAACGATTTTTTTAGTCGCCATGCTTTTAAATCAGCTTTTTCTAATGGTTGGTTTTCATTACTATCGTGTTTGTACCACCGATTCATTTCTTACCCCCTTAAGACCATGAATAGATGAGAGGTTTTGTATTGTCTTAGACCACCATCTTCTTTTTCTTAATATCTTTTTTGTTTTATATCCTTACCCACACAGTTTCACCTTTGTACTCCCTGGCTCCTTTGTCTCACACAAGCATTTTGTTGCTTGCTCCACAAATAATTAACAATTATTCCAAGAGCGCGCGTTGAATATGAGATGGTAAATAGCCAAGGAGGCATTGGCTATAATCATCTCATCCAAAAGCGCAAATAGAATAATTGTTTTATTAAATTTCATAAGCTTTCTGAACCCTTCGATACTTGAAAATGACAGCAAAATTTTATTCTGACATTTTTCAGCTTGGCAACACTTTACACAGTTAGTTTCCATATATGGTCATTCGGTAGATGAGCTAATAACTGAGATTGAGTGAACCAATCAGAACGCAAGAAACGCAATATTCGAGTTAAAAATTTAATAATTATTATTATAACAATTCGGCTGTTCATTCATACATAATAGAAGGAAAGACTGTGCCCTTGGTATTGCTTCTCGGTCACAGACCACTTCTCAAATTGCTCTCTCTTCACTAACTTAAGTCTTAAAGGGCATTAAAACCAACAAATGACCATTTCAGTTGTAATAGATGTTAGTAACCAATATCTAATTTCGCGAACCCTGATTAGTTCCCGTAACTCGTGATATCGAAGATTTGTTTTACCAACCAACCGATATCCATTCTTGCGTGCTCTGATTGGCTCCCGTAACTCGCGATATCCAAGACTATTAGTTGATTTTGAGGCAGAAGTCAAAATTACAGGAAGTGCGCGTGCTAAAAATAAAAAAGGTTTACATCGTATTGTTTCTTCGAAAATAAAAATCGTTTTTATTTTCTTATTTTGGTAAATACTATAACAGCTATCTCCCTCAAGAATGGTGCCTAGCGCTAGATATGTACCTTGACGTTTCGCGTCTCGGTATATATTCACCACTATGCACCTCCCCTTTGGGGGATAGTTGTTAACTACTAAATGCTCTTGAGGAGGAAATCAAAATGACAAAAAGCGGGCGCGCTTGTATTGTTTCTTTGAAAATAAAGTGCATTTTTATCCAATTTTGGTAAATACTAAAACAACTATCACCCTCAGGGTCGGTGCCTAGCTCTATATATCCACCATTCTTCACCTTCTACTCGTATGATGGATAATTGGTGCAATAACTGATATGGCTGCAACAATTTGCATAACGTACTTGCTAAACATTTTTTTAAAGAGGACTTTAATTACAACAGCGAGCAGTTAAAACACGCGAATTAATCAACGCTAAGTATAAATATTTAATCGTCGCAGTAATTTGCTTAGGTTTTTATTATGACATTTCTGTCTTTGTTCTTTATCTTGACTTTTTCTGCGGAGCTCAGAATGAACGCCAAACAAAATCTTGAATAGGTTATTCTCCTTAGCTTTATACGGGAATCTTTTCTGACGTCACTGTTTAAATTCTGCTACGTTATCAAACAACTCTAGGTAGCTAACGAACACAGATACTTCAGTACTTCAGTTTTTATAACTTTATTAGAAATTCTCGCACATCATTATGCTAATGAAGACAAAATATAAACAAGATCCGCCTATATTGAGAAATACTTGAACTTGTAAATAGACAATAGAAAGAAAGAAAGCAGTAACTGCACCTGGTGAAGCTGGGCGGATAAACGTTGGTGGCAAGACAGCAATCGCTGTCGCACCGATCTTCTCGGCGTGCTTCGCCTAATCAAAACACAAAAAACCTGTGTTTTCCAGTTGCTTTGACATTTTCAATTTCGAATACTAACATATCAATGTAATGATACGGTAAGTCGAGTTTCTCACACATAACTACACACTTTTTTATATATATATAAGGAATATTGAGGCTGAAATTATTGCATATAACTCGTGAACGTGCGGTTGGGAATCCTTCTGCGATAGAGGGCCAGACTACTAACATTTTGACTTCGCAAACGGGACTTTGAGCGCGATGCTCAATGAGTTTGCTGAAATTCGAAAAGTATCTGATAAGTCTCTTGGCTGAGACGACATGCCGCGTCATACTAGCCACGAAATTTGAAATATTTGAATTATTCGCAAGAAATTGGTCAAATTTTAAGAATATTTGTAAGCTGTTGTAGCGGGCAATCTAAGTCTCTCAAATATCAACTTGTATGTTTGCTTGTAAAGCGCATTTGAACATTTATTTGGGTAAATTTATGCGCTATATAAATCAGTGAATCAGTGAATTCATTTTTTTTTATTTCATTAACATTTTGGTGTCAAGGACGAGCCCATGCAGCAGCAACCAAGGAAAGGTTTGCAGTATCGAATGCTCCGACTATTAAACTCAGAAAGCTCAAGATCGGATTCAATGAAAACAAAGCGCGCCATGAAAAGTAGAGGTTCAGGCAATCACATCTATGTTTGATTTAAAAATTTAACTGTTTTTAATAGGGACGAAACATCTGTCCACGGTTGCTCCAGTTGCTTGCTTTGTTGTTACTAGGGTGAAGCCGGTTGTGCGCATGCGTGTAGGTTCTTGCCAAACCGTGGAGTAGAGTTAGGGTAGTTTGTGCTTTTCAAAGTTCAACATTTGACCCTGGAAAGCTAATTTACTGCTTCAGAACAGATCAAATTTATCATATGCAAAAAAATTAGTTCAATAGTTCTTCTCAGGAGTCATAAATGTCATTTATGGAATGCTGCGTCGGTCTTAATACAGAAACAGTTTTACAAATGGATAAGTTTTAAATCGTAAAAAAAAAAAGAATTTTTAACTGACGCTTCGGACTGGAGTCATTCGTCGGAGTGAATGCATGAAAGATAAATATAGAGGTAGTTATATAGAGAGGCAAATTAAGCTGACACAATGTGATAAGTATGTAAAAAACAAAAGAAAATAAAAGGATAGAGGTGTGTGAAAAATGAAATGTTAAAAACTAAGACGAAAAAATATCCGGGATGACAGAAGTTAAACAAAAAGTGAGCGTTCATTTATCCCGTGGGAGCGAGAGGACCCAAAGAGTGAATTAGTTGCATTTCTTTAGTCTTGCGACACTGAATCGTTACCGCCGACAATGACAGATAGACCGAACGCAACAAAATCAAATTAAAATGGCGAAAGACAGGTTTAGATAGATCGTACAAGTTTGTTTCTTTGCAGTGAATCTTTAGGCTGATCTTTCTCGCCTTTTTGCCTTTTAAAAAAAGAATTAAATAGTCAAAGCTATTTATTGTTTAGTTTTTCGTTTTTTCTTGATTTGTTTTGTTCTCATTTTAGTCTACAAATCTGGAAATAACGTCCCTCACGAAACTAAAGAACCGCAAAGCAAATCAAAACTTGTTTGAAAAAAAGGCGGGAGGCGTACGTAGCCGAAACCGTTATACAGTACTACAAGCTATTTGATTGGCTGAAACTATTTCTATCGGATTAATTCATTTTACTGTTAAAGTATTAAAGTAATATCACAGATCATTTCACTGATATGTTTATGTTTTTCTTCACGGTTTTCACACTCGGATATCAGGCCCGTAGAAAAACATTTTGCAGGGGGGTGCGAACAAAAATTTTTGGGACCAACTCCCCCGGCCATCCCCCCAAGACATGACGTCATTTTATCACAACTTTCATATTTTCAGGCCAGCAAACAAATTACAAAGTTCTGTGTAAAAATAACTTTGGTGTTTTTGCTGGACTGACAAATTAGGTTTCATTATTTATTTCATTATACTTTAATATTGAGGTTGTTTTACAGGTTAATAAAAGTGCTTATAAATATGCTTTGATTTAACTTTAAGTAAGGACATAAATCGTAGCGAGACAGATTTCACGAAAAATAGAACCGCTTTCTACTTCTGTATAAAC
>JAOBAY020045095.1:0-13671 GCA_025331085.2 Zoanthus sociatus
CTCCCCCCTTCCCTTCTCTTCGCAAACGAGTAGGCCCCAACTTTCAGACCGACTAGCTATAAAGTATAACTAGAAGTGCGGAGCAATCTATTGCAATCCAATCTACTATGTTATTTTTAACTTCTCTAGCCACAGCCAGTCCTCTTATGCCAGATTCAATGACTCTCGACTGAAACTTGGATTACCTCGCGCATTCAAATCTATCAATGTGCTAAGCTTTCCCCTCTCATCATTCTCTCCAATTTAGTCACCAAATTAGTAAATCCACTCCAAGAAGGATAACTAGTTTCTTTCTTTATTCTGATATTTTTACTGATACATGCATTATCTCAGGACGAACAATATGCGGTCAAAACATGCAATATAGTTTACTGCAAAATTAAAGTTTATCGCGTCTAAGTCCTTATATAAAGATATAAACCTGGACAAAGATTTCTTAGCTTCTTACAAATCTGATTTACAATATGCAAAGTTCTAAATTATTGTTGTAGATAATTTAAAACATAAACATTAGCCTTTTGGTCTTGTTATAAAATCTAAAAATTAAGCACAATAGAGTTTTCGTTCTTTTTTTTTTAATTAGAATATTTTTTTATTTCAAAATAACAACTTAAATGTTACAAAACAGTAATCAAAACAGTAACATAATCAATTACATAAATAACGATTTAAGATTTCTCCAATGCGCCTCCTTCTTAGTAAATTATGTTACGCAGAGTCCTCAAAACAGGTTCGATGAAAACTGAACAGTATTGATAACGTGTTTGATTGTCTTGAATACTTCAATCACAGTGAACACAAGCAAACGCAATCGAATTAGCGAAACTTTAAAACATGGATGAACAAGGATATTCATCTTGGTGAAAGAGCTTTTCAGTTCTTCAGACGAGCCAACGAGATGTATAGATACAAATTTATTTTTTAAAAATTAAATTCAATCATTCTTAATAACGAAGCAATTCGCAACTTTCAAATCAAGTACTTTTTTAATGAAGCAAAAAAAGGTTTTGGCACCTAAAATGAAAACAACCGATTGTATTGCCCGCCCTTTTTATAACCTCATTCGATTATGGCTTAATTAATTTGTACCTCGGAATGTTATTTGATTTCTACCACTATTATTTCTTAGAGATTGCATTTACTTGTTTCCACTCTAAAAAGACTCGCATTTACATATTTATATTTGCATATTAATAACTATGGCTTTTTTTACTGCAGTAGTATTTGTATTCTCACAGCTGATCGGATGTTGTCGAGATGACAACGAAACGTTGCTTCATATCATTTGTTTCCATAACAAAACCTAAAATAGACGCTTGCATTTTTAGAAAGATTACCAAGCTATTAGCTATTTATACTCGACTCTCTGCTTAAAAGACCTGTAAAACTACTTAGCCTCCGCATCAGTCTGCTTGATGATTTCCTCAGCTTTTTAGCGGCACTACGAACGGACAGCTTTTTCTTAAGCGACCGAGACCACATGGGGCCACATCCGGGCACTTCATCATCAGAGGTCGGCGATGAAGGAAATGAGAAGCAGTTTTCAATATCAAAGAGGAAATGTTCGTTTTTATCGTCCTCGTACAGGTAAGGCACATGTTGCAGCGGAGAGTGCGTTGGACCTGGTGATAACTCTGCACTTGACAAGGAACCTGTAGGAGTCGGAGAGTTTTCAAAAGTCAATTAATTGTAAGTAACTCTTATGCAACTTTTACCGTGGTAAGAATGTAACCATAGGCTTAACAAGGCGTTTTAACGACTAGAATCAGAATTTGATAGTTAAGTCGGATATTTTATTTCTCTTTATATAGAGATCATGACGTCATCAACTTTAAAGCAAAGAAAGCCACATCGTCATTAAGACGGCAATAAGGGTTGCTATTTTGTTAAAAACTCACGAACGGCTGAAATGTTCCTCACAAAATAGTCCAATCGAAAGTTCACGGCGCGTGATTTAGACAAATCAAGGTTCAGGTCAGTTTATGATCATCTTCGTACGGTAGTGTACCGAGCTGACGATTCTGAATAACTGATAGACGACTTAAAACAGAACTCGTTGGCTTTACTTGCACATGCGTACTAGTACTAAATCTAAGCCCATAAAATGGGCACTATAAGGTCGCGGGCATTAGCTCTTAAATTTACCATATTCTATAATCGAGCTGTAGCGACATCAACGGTCCTGTTTCGTGAGAGAAAGTCAGAGTTTGCTTCCGTTGGCTCGTTCGACCACTCGAATCTAATAAGCTTCTTCGTTATGTGTGCGAATGGTTGTGTGTATTTTGAAAGAAGGCAGATTCGATATGAAAAAAATGCGCATTAAATTCACTGTAAAGAAGCATTCATCAAGGGTCTGAAAGTCTCGACAAGCTTTCGAGAGGAGGGTAATGTGTTTTTATGGCTGTTTCGGCTTTGTTATGTAACCAAAGCGTTACTGCACACTCTCGAAACAATCAATCGCTGATCAAATTCTTCGACTCGTGCGTGCTTTTTCAAACAACTTCGTACAATTTCATTACGTCAAACGATTAGCAAATGTTAGTATTTTCATCAAGCTGACCATTATGTGCAAATTGCAACGCCAGTGGAAGACACGCATAAAAGCCTGCGACAACCAAACTATTCCCGATTTAGGGATATTGTCTCTGACTTACTTATCTGATCGAGTACGATGGTTTGAGACGACAGCTGATTCAAGCACGCTAAACTAATATGCATTGAAAAAAAATTAGATAATTATTTGGAAGAAAGAAGTTCTTAAATTCACCACGTGCGTTTATCGAACGTAAAGAATCTTCTTACACACTCCCTTTATAGATTAGTTCAGATCATGAACTATCAGTCGCAAATATCAAGCTTAACTTGAAATGATGTAGGAAAACACAATGATGTAACCGTGTGAATCATGAATTTGCAAAATTAGTAAGCCCAGAAGTCAAGCGAAAAATTTCTATCCAGCTGAAGAACAATTTAGTAATTTCTTCAAGTTTTTCTTTTTTTTCATCTTATAAATGTTGCCAATTTTAGGAAAATTAGATGATGTTGCATTACCACGCCAAGTTTCATTGACATAGTATAAAACTTTCCCCTCCAGTAGTGCTCTGGAGCCCCACAAACGCCCAGTGCTTTTAGGATTAAGAGGTCAGTAAATGCTGAACCAGCGCTCTGCAATGAAGTAGTGTCCGGTCAAGGGAAAGCAAGACTCTAATCCGCCTATCATTACAGGAACCAAACTAAGCGTCGGCTGTATAGGTCAACTGACTCACTTTGTTTATTATATTCGTGTATTCGTCCAATTTTTCTCAAATAGCGTTTTGCGCTTTCCACGATACAATTTTCCAACCAAAAACGGGGTGCCTGTTCCAGTTTGATTAATGCTAGTTGATCAATTTCCAAACAGCATACTTACCGTTGATAAGCGAAGAGTAATGTTCGTCCATTTTGCTTAAATACTCCGATGTGTCAGCACTCATGTCATGTTCAAAACTCCTAGCAAGATCCACTGCTGTCAATCCCTGATCGTCCACCTCGTACGGATTGCCTCCAGAGTTCAACAAGAGCTAAAGAAGATAACCATTTGAACTTATTATTTACCTCAAATGCATTCGGGTGTCAGGTGTTGTGTCGTCTAGTTACTGGGTTGCCTGTGGCAAACTAGTCTTAAGAATTGGTCTGGTTTTTCTTTTTTTTCTGTTTTTTCTCCGTTAAAAAAGGGACTTCTTGCATAAGGTTTACCAAATATAAATTCGCACACTGATTGGCTTAGAACTCGTCAGTTTAGCAAGCAGTCAAGCAAAAATTTTCGGAATCAGCCAATAGGGAATATTTGCTGTATGGAGTTTTGAAATCATACTACTGTAATATTTCTCAACTGATATTCGTACATCTTTACTTCTGAAGCTCAAAAAACATTTGGATTACACTCATAGATTACAAAGACCTATTGTGTTCGTAACCAGCACAACATAGACCAAAATATAAACTTGAACGCAAGCCGGATACCTGTATCAACTCAGATGTAAATGTCTCCTTCGACCTGCTTAGAAAAAATTATGAGTTTACCGCTTGTTTAAGGACAAAGTGTCTTCAAAAAATAAAAGTTAATTTCAAAATGTTGTTTTTCATTTCATTCTTTTATTATTTTGCTATATTTTATACTAAATTGAAATGCATGCTAATTACGCTTGGGAAATGAATTGACAAGTCAGCAGATCTAGAGTAAGAGGTCGAAGAAACCAATGAATTTGAGCGTCGAGTAAAAGACACGACCTGAGAAACTAGCTCACTGTTGGGATCCAGGTATTCAGTTTTTAAAACGGAGGAATATATCCATGCTCAGGTGGATCCACTCCAATTGTTGAACCCATAATTAAAATTGCTAAATTTGCTAGTGATCCAAAACTTTCACAGTTCTTTATGGACTCCTTCTAGGAAGCGATGCATTTGTACACTACGATTCAACCCAGGTAAGCACAATGGAATGTCAAAGACAGGGTTATTTTAGATAGCACTAGCCAAATATCACATGTGTTTAATAGATTAAAAGATCTCCTTAACATGCGAGTTATTTGCCAAGATAATATAATGATCAAAACTTTCGATGCAGAAGAAGGAAAGATACAGGATTATGAAGTAATGCAACTCTCTTTACGAGGGTTAGATAACTACTTCAGCATGTTCGTCACAGCCTCGAGCAATTTAAATGAGTTAAACTTCTCTAAATGGCCCGAGGCTTACTAATGAAACTAGTAATATTTCGGAACTAAAAAGCGATGTATTTATTTTCTAAGATAAATACTGGAATGGCGTAACAACAACAAAAAAATTATGGCATATTAAACAATGGACATATATTTAAAGTGGCAGTATCAAAGCTAGAGACACTGGATCCCAGTAAATAAAATCAAGCAAAATCTTGAAAAATAGCCACCTTGCCGCGAAATCAAGTTTTGGCGATTGTCGTAGTTTATGGAAGACATCCTTTGTTGCTTTTCGTCCAAAATTCCCGAACCTTAATAACAGTGTATGTTCTGTTTTTTGTTGACATCATTTTTTCTGATATAGTGGGAACAACGGTTTGAATGTGCCGAACTCTTTCTTTTCTTTGGCCATTTCGTCATGGCGGACTTCAGTGAGCTAGCGATTAGCTGATAAAGATCGTTTGGAGAAAATGCCGACCAAACTTAGACCTTAGAAATAACCAGCATGCAACTTAGAGCAATTTAAAATGAATGATGCTGGTGAGGTTGTTTGCAAGCGGCCCACTGTATGCATCGTTTTTGTTGTCCTTAGCAAAGAAAAGGCAACAAACGTGAGTACAAATGAAATCTATTTTGCCGTGTATTGAATTCTCTTTGTTTTAAGTTGTTTCGAAGACTGTTGAACTTTAATAGATTTTGAGTTAGCTTTCTTTTTTAGGTTGCATTATGTAGTCATTGCGAGGAGTTCTGACTCAAGAAAAGAAAAGCGCCAGACGTTGACGTTATGCAAAAAATATATTTAATTTCGAATTTCAAAGTTAATATTTTTGTGCTTTAATCAAAACATAACTGTCAAAATTCTTTCTCCAGCACACAAATATTACTGACAGTTGTTTTATTTTGTGTTACAAATAGGCAGTTAATTTACCTTGTATGCGAACAAAATAAAGGTGATTCTGCTTTCATAGTTTAATTTGTGTTGTTGTTTCTATTCAAATTTCGGGAACCAATAATGAATTAACATGCTAAAAATGGTTAGAATACTTTGAAATTGAAATCTATGGGAGAGTATCATAACTTAAATTTAAAATCCGATATCCTTTCACTAGCTGATACATTTGAAAACGTAAAAAACAGGTCTCCTGATCTATCCTAGGATGATGACAGATGTTATTGTTACTGGTTGACAATGATATGTACCTATTTATTGAAAAAGGTCTTAGAGGTGGTGAATCAATAAAGCCAACATATATGGAAAAAAATAACCAGTACATGCATGTAAAGGATTATTATAAGTATGTTGTAAAATTAGGTGCTAACAGTCTATATGGTTGGACTATGAGTGTATTTACCAACTGCATTACATTCAGTAAAGTACCGACGCGAAGGATAAGACTCCGACAAAAATTATTAGATAACTTCTGGATAAGATCACTTCTGCCTCGTAAAAACAACGAAAAGCTGGAACTATATAAAATATAAAGCCTGTTCACATATCAATTATACACAGATCATTGTATCACGAGAGTGTTTCTGTTTTTTTTTTAAAATGATTGTGTACATGTGTGACATGGCAGTTGTAAGAATTGCGTTCACTACGGCGAATGATACACCTAGCAACAATACTCATTTTGATTGGTACGTTAATAAGATATAATATTAGAACCGCCTTACCTTTAAACACTCGATACGCCCCCACATTGCTGCAACATGAACTGGGGTGAGCCCATCAACGGAGCGAACATTGGGGTCAGCGCCATGCTCAAGAAAAAGGCGAGTAAAATGGAAACTAAGGGAGGAATTCAGTCCAGCTGCTAGATGCAGCGGACTCACGCCATCCACAGTCACACTTGGGTCTGCCCCAGCCTTCAGCACATGCACAGCACTCCTGTACGGTTTATGATCAGTTAAAGAATTAGGTTTTAATTTGTGACTTTTTATATTTATGTATTTTGCCTGATCTCCTTGGTTACCCATTCTCCAGAATAGTAAAGTTCGTTTTGATTCCCGCTATCGTGTGGCTATTCACGTTCAATCATCAACTAAACAATATAGAAGGGATGTCACTCGTCTGCGAAATTCCGAAATTTATTTGTTTCGGGGGGAGGGGCATGAGTCAAGCAATTTCTACTGAGAAAGGTTACAAGCGATCTTCTAAAGGATTCTTAGCATAGACTTAATTTTAACTTACAGAAACTTTTCTTAAAGTGCAACTACCAAAGCTATAAAGCGATGTCAAGTCAACTGTCAAGTAGTAGCTCCGATAATTAATGAAGCCTCTGAAGGTTCTCAGCCCTTTGAAGAATTCAATTTTTTCAAGTTCTCAACGAAACAACAAAAAAAGGAGGAAAAAAACGGTTCCAACATTTTTTACACCGAATGGTGATAAAGAGGAACAACTCATATGTTATCAGCTTTTGAGAATAAAGGAAGTTATACTATATACTTATATATGATAGCTACAACTTTTTTCTTGTTTTTTTTTCAATCCTTTTGTCATTACACAAATTAATTAAAAAATAAAAATAAAACAAAAAAACTGATAAACTAAAAGCCTGCTCACTGTTCTATGTTTTACAAAAACTATTTTTCATTAGTTGCACATTTTTTACGTTCTGCATTTGATATGGAACAAGGTTACTTATTATATACCTGAACTGCTCCACTTTAAAGCGTTAAGAGTGTCGCATTGCAGTCATTAAGTAAGAACGCAAGGTTTGTACTTGTAAAGACTGACCTTAGATCCTTCTCCTCAACAGCACAAAGCAGTCTTCTCGCCAACAACTCTATGTCACTTGCTGAACGTTTTCTGCCACAGTTAAGAAAAAAACTAAATGTTATATTAATTGATTTAACCTCATCACAAATTGAATGTTTTTTTAAAAAATATAACCTAGTGTACAAGTTTGGGTGTTATACTGGTTTGTTATTTACGGCTATTGAAAATACATTATTTAGAACAATTTTAGTATATAATTTAGAACAATTTTATGTTGTTTTTCCGTTATTTTAATTAAGTAATAATAGTTAATAATTGCATATATTAAGAAAAAATTATATAAAAAAATAACTTACTGAACTACAATTAACTACCTATTATAAGTTAACTTGATTTGGATTTATTAGATAGGACCCTACGTGTGCTCTGATCGGTCAAAAATCGATGTTGTTTTATCAGAGTTTATAATATAAATAGGACCCTGCGCGCGCTCTGATTCGTCAAAAATCCATGTTTTATCAGAGTATAAAGCAAAGAAAAAGCGTGTTTTAATGTTTTTCGCCACTGGCATTCCTCTTGCAAACATTTTTGTTATAGATGGCGGAAAACATTTTATATTTGAAGACACTTATGATGGAGTTCTCTGCAAAGCAGCAGAAAGTTTTGAAGACGACAGTAATTTATCAAACAAACAAGAAGAAGCAAAAACTGTCGAGAATTAAATTGCGTCAGTTCGTCGATCTATGTGCTTTGTTGTTTCTGCTTGCGGCGCGTAAAATCTTTATCATAAAGCAAATAAAGAAGCCTAAGCCGTGTATCGCACAGTGATAAAACACTCCGGACATCTGAGAACACTCGATCGAAAAATGTAGAAAACTCTCGCCTGCGGCTCATGTTTTCTACATTTCCCTCGTGTTCTCAAGTGCCCGTCGTGTTTTGTCACAGTGTTATACACGGCTTAGGCTTCTTTACTTGAAAAATAATACAAATTTCCCCCAAAAATTAGAAATATTTATTTTGTCACGGGACAAACTCATATATAAATCATGCCCTCTCTCGAAAAACTAATTTCATATCATGAACTTATAAGTTACAGGGTTCGCTCCGTGCTAAATTTTATGGTTTACAAATTGTGAATTTTGCCCTACAATATAAAATCTTTATTATCAAAGAATGAAGTTTACAGCAAGTGGAAATAAGTAATTTATTAACTATGAAATATCATCTAGCGGAGTTTATAATCATTAAGGGTTAGAGACTGATATCAGTGTTTTGTTTTCAAATCTGTTTTTATAACCAAACGTCGCGAGCTTTCAACAGGGACCGCGCAACACTTTTTTGATTAGGACTGCTAGCTTACACATATAAAACTAGTCAACAAAGAGTCCCAAGGTATGCTCCCAGAAAACTTTTGAAATTTAGAGCCTCTGAAATCGCTAAAATACACCCTAATTTTAAAATTTTTCCCGTATGTTTCTATTTTTTTTGCAAAAAATAGAAACGATGTTAAGGGCTTAATCAATAAAGCTTTGCTCACACAGGAGCAGACATAAAGTAAAATAGTAAGATTGACTCGACGTTTCGGCATCATCTCGATGCCATCTTCAAGATTAAAAGGAATAATTGTTTGAAGAAAAATTCCATTTCGTAGTTGAAAACTTAAATAGGGGTGTAAATTATATCATTTGTCTATCTAAAAACTATCATTACTGCATAAAAAAAAACTAAAACAGAACTGAGCTTTTAAGTAAGAAAAATCAGATTTTAGTCCCAGAATCAAAAAAAAAAAATCTTATAAGCAGAAACTAGCTTTTGAGTTTCTTAAAAGATTAGAAGTTTAGGCGAATCTTTGTTTATACTTTTTGCCTCATACGTGTTCCAGTTTCTAAGGTGGTTACAACAAATTTAGAAACCTATGCATTCAGATATTAATATTTTACTGATAATTTGAGCCCCGTTGGTATGTAAATAATGTATGACTCATCTGTTGTTTAGGCACCAAGCAGTTTTAAGATTTTCGAAACACCAAAATATTCATCACCTTTTTAGTTTAACAAGCCTTCACGAGTTATTTGTTTTTATTTATTCGCTAATTAAAGTTTTATTCTATAACTAATGCTCAACACGATTGGCAAATTATAATTGATGTCATCACCGTCATGCCTCATAAGCATACGCAGGTCATGATATTTCACAGAAATGATCGTTTCCGGTGACGTTTCGGTTACCGAAAAATAGTTTCCGATTGCGATATGAACAGAATTAATTGTTTAAATTTGTAAAAAATACAATAATGGCTAGTGGAAAGTGTTAACACATTCAGTATAACCAACGGAAGTGTGGAGCTCGGATAGGTTATTTGAAGATACCGAATATCTAATTTAAGCTGCCAATTTACACAAATACGTAATTTTAGTAATGTTTGCTTACTAAAAATGTATTTATTACAAAAGTCTAGCCGTAAGTTTTTATACTCTGTTTTAACAAAAACGTTTTTCATGATGAAAATTTACAGAACTAAAACAAGTTTCTTACAGTTACCCATGAATCTCATATACGGAACCGAAAACTGGTTTCTGAAAATGTCTGAATCTCCAGGCGTACATACGATTATAAATAGTGAATGAACACCGCATATCTTGAACACCTAATGAATATCTATGAACACCTACCAATATAAATAGTGAATGAACACCGAATAGCAAAACTACTAATTATAACTTATCCATGGTGACTGAACAACACAGTTATCTCACTCGAAGTGCAACCAATGAAGAATTATCTATTCGTTCTAAATCACCAAAAAAAGTCTTTAAAAAGTATCTTCAGCGTTTCTTTCTTGCACAGTATTAGTATTTTTTGTTTAAACATTTTTGTGATAGTTTCTTTTCCTCCTTCCGTGAAATAAAAGTTGTATACAATGCGTTTAAGGGCACATCATTAGATTTCTATATCGTGCTCTATTTCTTTTCATTCTCCATTGGTTCTAATTTTTTAAATTTATTTATTCATTTTCAAATAATATCTTTACTATAGCTATGTAATAACCTATGAAAAGAGATGAAATAAATGAAAAAAATGAAATAAATTAACACAGATTTAAAGGAGGGCGTAGCCAGGATGTTTAAGAAGGGTGGTTCCAAATGACTAAAAGTTGTTTGGTCAATGATAAGTATCGCAGTGATATCGCTCAAAGTTGTTTGGTCAATGATAAGTATCGCAGTGATATCGCTCAAAGTTGTTTGGTCAGTGATAAGTATCGCAGTGATATCGCTCAAAGTTGTTTGGTCAGTGATAAGTATCGCAGTGATATCGCTCAAAGTTGCTTGGTCAGTGATAAGTATCGCACTGATATCGCTCAAAGTTGTTTGGTCAGTGATAAGTATCGCAGTGATATCGCTCAAAGTTGTTTGGTCAATGATAAGTATCGCACTGATATCGCTCAAAGTTTTTTGGTCAGTGATAAGTATCGCAGTGATATCGCTCAAAGTTGTTTGGTCAGTGATATGTATCGCAGTGATATCACTCTAAAAATTGACACAGTGAAGGTCGCTTCCTTCCGAGGTATGAGAGGGGGGTTCAGGAACCCCTAGAATCCCCTTTCCCTGGTTACGCTCCTGTTAAAAAGATACGAGTTTGAAAAGATTGCCAAGTGAATGAAGTGATGAATATTTTGAATATAAAAATCCAGTAACTAGGAAAATATTTAGCGGTTTCCAGAGAGCTTGGTGGCAAAACTTTCAAATGAACCATACATTCTTTCCAATACATAACAGGAACAGCTATTAATTTATAGATCTTCCATTTTTCATATATTTTCCTGATAAAACTATAATATATAAAACTTTCTGTAACCCTTAAAAAAAGAAACAGTTGCACGTATGGGCAAAAATATCACTCATAAGTTTGCCATCCTTGTCTTATCATAATTTTCTTAAAACCTTTTGACTCTGCTTTTAGCTTTATTTACGAAGGTGTGTTTTTGAAAGTATCTGTAAGTTTGTAACAATGGCGAAAAAATCACAAAACTTTACCGTAGTTGATCGTCTGTCGTTCCGTGGTGTTTCTTACAGTTCAAGGGAAGCTAAACTCCAAATTTATTTTTAATATGTCAAGCTACACCTGTTTTGGATTTTAGAAGTTTGTTTTTACCGATTCCTCGATCCTTCGAAGTAAATAACAAAATGTGCTGAATCTTGACTACGAGAGATGCTATACTTGTGCCCGCCATCCAGCAGGGTTGTTTCACTCAGCGTCAAAATGCTACTTTCCATTCTTTTCAACGAATTGAAATCCTTTTGTGAAGGTGGTTTTTAAACAGATGTAGTTTTGTACAAATTAAATTATTGTTCCTTCTTGATAATTTCGGTAAAAATTCTAGAGATAAACACATTGTGAACTTGGAATCGACGTGACGTCAGAGACAAATGTTGTGAGCCCGCGATCAAAGTGCAAAATGGCGCCCTACTGAAGATTTTATTAGCCCTTTTTGTTATGAATTTTTTAATCAAAATACAGATTAGCGAATCGCTTTAAAATTTTCATTTTTTGAGCTTAGCTTCCCTTCTTACCAACATGGTACTGTTTTGGTTCCCAATTTTGTTATCTTAAATTATTGTAAATCGTTGATTTTTCTAGCTCAAAACCAAAGATATTTGTTATTGAAATTTAAGTTAATATAAAAAGAATGTCTATCGTGTGACATGTTTTAAAAGAACATTCTGTAAATAAGATAAGTTTGTAAACACGAGCTATTCAATTAATCCTAATAAACTGCTAAAAAATTGACCAGCGTTTTTGAGTCAGATTTTCTTCCTATAGACTCATCGTAGCCTCATAGACACGCAAATCAAGAGTCTCGATGAGACGGCTCGGTGATACTGCGCGCAAGTAGAACTACAATTCAGACCCAAACTAACATCCTCCACATAAAAGTCGTTCAAGATTCCTGTCAAAATGTGAGAGAGTCATCCCAGATTTCCCTCTGCTCTGCTCAGTTCGGCTTTAAATTTTCAGACGAACATGCATTAGTAATAGCAAACAATTAAACTCCTAAACAAATCAAGTAAAACGAAGGAGAACCAGTTCCGTAAACTAGTCAGCGTTGTGGATCAAGACACTTTATATACAAACCAACCGCGCAAAGCAAGCTGGTGGATTTAAAACAATAACCACTGTTGAACAAAATTTTATGAAAATGAAAAGCTCCCAGCTATAATTCACTGCTACTCCAACTAGTATCCGTGAGTAAAACAAGAGAAGAAAACTTACACCGATTTTCTGTTTCACATTAGAAAGCAAGACTTCTCTAGGGTTCGTTTGGGTTTGGGCCAATTCTGGAATAAAAATACATGGATTTTTAGGACGAGTCGTTCGTTTGGGACCTATTCCTATTCCAAAAATAGTAAAAATAAGTCGTTTGTTAAAATATTTTTGATATGACAGCGCTGTAAAACAAAACCGCGATCTTGCAAAGCCTGATTTTCGTTACAAAAACAATAGTGTATATAGTTTATGCTGTCCTTCAGTAGCATGTTGTAAAATATGTTTTTAAAAAGTTCTACGGTCTTGGGTAGAATATTGTGATCAGAGCATTTGCTTGAGAGTTGCTAAGTTTTCGCTGTTACGGGATACTTTCTTCATGAGGACGAATTCGGTTCAGCCCAAGCCTAGGTTCTGTATATAGTTTATGCTGTCCTTCAGTAGCATGTTGTAAAGTTCCGAGCTTTCGCCGGTCTACGGCATCCTCAGGGAATGAATATAAAAAGCGTAGCTTTAGGCCTCTATTGAAATTCATATTTTTACTATTAAACAATAGTGTAATTGGTTGTTTTTCATTATCAGGATTCGACCAACTCGGTAAAGCCAAATATATAACCTTAATATATTTTTTAAGTGTTTTGTCAAAGTGATACCTGCAGCAAAAAATGTGTAAAGTATTCAAAATTTAGTCGATAGGGGAAATCCTGGATTGGCTTGAGAAAATGCTGGAAAGTCACGGAGAGTCTTTGAATTTCACATTCAGGATGAAAGAAAGATTCCAGGCCCTAGAAAGTCGTCTTCTCAGATAAGGAAGTTAACTCTATCGAGGAACTTAAAAAAACCCCACACATTTGTCGAAAAGAGGGTAGTGATCCCGGTTTTGTGGTCTGTCTTCTTCACTAGTACTGAGGGCATTTACCGTTGTTAATATATGTGAGCCGCTGTTGCGGACTATCTAAGACCCTCAACTGTCTGACCCGGTATATACTT
>JAOBAY020045129.1:0-23264 GCA_025331085.2 Zoanthus sociatus
GGTTTTATCAACAGGTTCAAAAGTTAAGACAATTTTACTTTATATGAAATCGTTTTTAGCAGGACAAGGGTTAATAATTATGTATATACAGAACTTTAAAAAATGTCAAAATGCATGTAACTTACAAACTTAAAAATGAACATTTATAACCATATTTGTTTTAATTATTTTGGTTTTAGATAAACACAGACATACGTATCTCTGTAAAGGGCAATTTAGATGGTGTGATTTTTGCCAACAACTATCGTATACAACACGCCTCCATCATCCTACAACTTGTGCTACAGCAAGCCTACAACATGTCTACAACAGACATGTGCGACACAAAAAAAGTTGTAGGATTTTGAAACATGTTAAAAATGCCACAACAATCGTAGATGTCATAGCCAAAGAAGATAAGCGAGATGACGTTGCAACCTACAAAACATCCCTTGTGGGTAGTATGTGTAATTTTTTTGTAACAAAAGCAGATGTCAACAAAGATGACATTGTCCCCACTAAAAGTTGTACGTCAAAAAACACAAATATGAATTGAAAGTAAAGTTTACCAATGAGTAAACATAAATTAAAAGCTTAAAGATTCGTGGAGCAACAAGCCAGTTCTCTTTAAGTGCTCACATATAAGCATCAATGATTATTATAAGAAAGATACAAAGCTTTCAGCTTGATCCATTGTATTTTGGAGATGCTTGATAAGCCAACAGAAGATTTTATGTAAATGAAATGCTGCATACAGGAGATTTTAACAATAAACTATATTTCAAATATGAAAACTCTACCATATAGGACGCCATGCTTGTGTAATTTCACCGTGTAAATCTGCCTTAACACAATTATTAAAGATTTCTGTCAAGAGAACACTGCCAGATTCCACAGCCATTCAATGTCAATAAACTTTCAACTGCATTTAAGGGGGACTTGTGTGTGCCAAGTTAAATTGGCCAAGGATTTTTATAATGACAGCTTTTTTAGCTGCCACTTAAATTTTTTAGCCACACTCTTACAAAGTTTAAACTGAAACCCTCCATTGAATACAATTTATTGTGACAGCTTATATACATGTTTCAGTCTGATGTTTACTAGCATCTTAACATTCTCATAGCCGTTTATTCAAAGAATGAACTATTTTTAAAATACATATTATATCTACATCAAATACGTAAAACAGAAAGTCGTGCCTTTCAACGTCACCGACTCTATCTGCTTATTAAATATAATTCTCTTTCTGGGCTCGTCAACAACGGTAGCCAACTAAAACCGCCAACTAGCAACAGGCTTGTAGAAAATTCAGTTTTGGCTACTAGATTTTCTATTTTCACTAACCACTTTAACAAGCAAGCAAAATTTTCTCAAGGAAGACATGTGCAAGCCACTATAGGCTAACAAGTTCAAAAGTTAGTGTTGACACCTGTTCAATGACTATTTAACTATTTCCTTATTATATTGTGTCAAATACTCACGTCAAATATCTCCACCTCAAACATCTCCATTTTTTGAACAGGACACAAGCCTTCTATGTTGTACTCTTTCTATATCATGCGTCTCAAGTTTGAAATTCTGATGACAGACAACACGTGGAAACTTGGAGATCATAACAAACCTTTCAATTAATAGTCACAAAAACAAAATAAAACATCAAATATAATGTATTTCGAAATATTTTATCTTATAAACCTACGGGTCTGATTCTTTTCGCTGAAGCTAGCTTCTTTTTCTGAGACTTCAAACGTAAAAGGCTTTGATATCGCACTCAGTGTCCGCCATGTTGTTTGCGTTTTCACTTGATGGCTTCCAGTCTACTGTATGTCTGAGAAGCTCCCGGCCAGACTCAAACGTCGTAGTATCCATGCGCAGAGAGTCATAACTTCTTGATTTTACCCTTCCACAACTTTCAGATATCGAAAAACAAATGGACCACATGTTTTTTTGTTAAGAAGTTCCAGTAGAAAGCAACTCTCTTTAATTCAATAAGGCCAGACCAATTGAGTTTTTGAGGCACAGAATTCTTTTTGGAATTGTTCTAAGGGTCTGCCAATCGAGTAAAAAAAAGCCAAAAAATAAAAAATTGTTTTATGAATACTGTGCTGTTGCAGGGGAGGGTTTAGGGGGAAGGGGGGGCTAGCCACACCCTCCCCCCTCCCCTTCGTTTTGGAACAAGAAAATAAAAAAAAGGAATATCCTCATAAGAATATGTCTAAAATGATATAGAGGAGACTGTTAAAAGTTAAAGTTTGCTAAAATTTTTGAGTGTATATCGTTTGCTCGAAATGGCGTTATAATCTGACAATCAATTTGAATTTTCCTGTGTTTGTCGCTCATATGACGTAAGATACCATTTGTGAATAAAGCAAAGTTTTCGTGCATTTAATTTTGATGTTCTTAAGTTAAGATATTTACCTGGTGAGCAGATATATACCTTCGGACTTTTTAAATACAGCTTGCTAGGCGTCAAGCCTGACTTTTGACTGTTAGTCACTCCCCTTCCGAAATCTTGGATCCGCCATGCAGTGTTATAATAAATATTGAAATAAAAGCAAAAAAAAAATTAAAAAAAAAAGCTGGAAGTTTGATCATGGAATCTGTAATGGGCGAACTCTGTTAAAGCAAGATTTGAATAAGCAGCTTTTAAATAATCAACCTGTGATCAAATAATCGGGTTAGTGGGGATAGTCTTGCTGTCAGCGTGTATCAGGAAAAAGATAAAGATAATTTTTTAACCCAAAAATACAATTCGTATTTTAGGATTAAAATGCGAGTTGTACATCTCAGCAAAAACACCACTCTTATTTCTGAATTAAAATGCGAGTTGTAAAGCTCAGCAAACACACATCTCGTATTTTTGAAATGAAAAGTATGTTTGAGAATTATAGTTCAAAACATTTGAACTCATGTCCTATATGGGCCACCGTAGGATACTGTGAAAACCATATCCTGAGCAGCGCCACATACGTGCTGCAAACTGTATTTTTCATTTGTTTCAATCTCAATCTCAATCTCCGACTGCAAAACAATCTTTTCCTTCGCCGTGAGATCAAAAATCCGAGCGCGTTCATCATATGGGAAACTGGGAAGAGAAAATGGACGCGCGGACATGCAGGAGCAAAAAGGAATGGGGACTTGGATTTTTAATCTCCCGGCGAAGGAAAAGATTGCTTTGCAGTCTGAGTCAGTATCTCAAGTTCTGTTTCTTGGAGCTGGCCAGACAGAAAACGAGCTTTGGGAAAGAGATTGCATTGTCTGTGTTTTAACACGGTCTCTTTAAGGGATCAAAAAAAGATTGGTCTCTGTTAGGGACTTTTAAATTCAAACTTTCCGATGAGCCATCCAGATTCCTTTCATATGCGAGTCTCTCCTCTCCCCTGGAGCTCAAGGCAAACGCTGCCTGCGCCCGAGACCACAGCACAGGGTCATAACCCTGCTGTTATCGATAAGCATGTCGATTTGAGAGACTTGCAACCAACAGCTTAATTTACCTATCTATGGATGGTGTGCCGTCAAAAAGACCACACAGACTGAATGTTTAACCTTCGGACATGGCTCGGGATCGAATCTTAGGACTCCCATTGTACAGTAAGAGATCTTAATAGAAGAACTGAGATCGTATACAACAAGCATTTCTAAAAAAAAAACAGAGTATTTTCTGATATCTTAAATTGGTAAAGATAACATTAGTTTGAGTGAGGTTATGTTTACACACCACAAAAAGTAAACATTTAGTTATGTGTGGTTATCCCTTGGAAACTTACTGAAATTCGGTCACGAGAGGCAATGCAGACAATCTCCGTATTTTTATAATAATTCTTGCATCTCAGCAACAAGTTTAGACCGGCCAAAGGAAAAATAGAGCTAGAGAAGAGTTGAATTATCTTTTTGTTTTGATGTAGTGATCTGTATTTTGTAAATCTAGGAACGAAATGATTGTAATCTATCTGGTAGCTTTCATTTTTTGTCTGAGCTTTTAATCCTGCCTTCGCTCATGATTTCACAATAAAAACAATAATTCATGCTTTATTGCTTGGCGTTGAACTTTTTACGGTGAAGTTTCAGTTAGCGGAGAGAAGATAAACTTTCGGGACTAAGCGACCAACATGGATAGGGAATGAAGTATAGAGTTTAACGGAAACAACACTGCGGTAAGACGTTTTAACAAATACTTATGAGACTTACGAGGCAGAAAAGTGCGTGACAGTTGTTTTCTGAAATCTAAGGAGAATGTATTTTTTGTGCACTCAGATATGTGACGACCATATTTATAAAAGCTTGAGCTTAAAAACTAAGAACAAATTCGAAACAGGAGCTAGGGATAGCGCTTTATTCATAGCGAGGGGTGGCGAATGTTAAATGCGAGATCCAGACTCTGCGAGACGGCGAAACCTGTGTTTTGCTTTGCGAGCTCGTGACGTTTTGACCTTTTACGTTGCGAGTCCGAAACTTGAAGTAATTGAAATGAGAGCGCGAGGCGTTTAGATCCGCGAATTTTTGTAAACTTTTGTACAAAGTTAGAGTCACATAAACGTGCACGTCTACGTGTATAAGAGCCTTCAGTTGCATAATAAAAGCTAATAAGGCTGTTGAATAAATCTGTGCGAGGTACTCAAATCTGTCAACACAGACAACAGTTAAGAACATGAACATCACGACTATGAGATTTCCTTATAAACCTTGCAAAATAAAAGACTTCAAGACCGCGAGTCGCACGTAACAAAGGAAAAAACAAGACTGCCAAACTCACGAAATTCTACTAAACTTTTGCGAGACTAGGACCATTCGCTGCTCCTATACCAAGCAGGAAAACGTGAAAACAATCTTTCTCGTATAATTAACAATTAGACCTCGAGGACGAATGAACTACGAGTCAATCAGTCCATGAGGCCGTAGGCCGAATGGGCTATTTAAACTCGTAGTCCATGAGGACGAGAGGTCTAATTGTTTTAGTATAAACCCACTAATCGATCAAAAAAGGATGTACAAATTAAATTATCGCTAAAATCCTCTGATATTGTAGCAAAACAGGCCATAAACAGGGCTTATTACTATTTTTATCCGCCATCTTTCGTCTACTAGTAGGCTATTACAAATAGACCTCTAGTAAAATCACAAGAGTATGAGAGAAATTGTGAACTTTATATTTTTTCACCTTCTGCAGAATCATCGCGTCACACTTTGTAGGGCGTGGCACAATATACACCGATATACTTTGATCAGTTATCAGATTACAACTGAATTCACAATTAATCGGATTTTGGCGTTATGAGCATAAATGAATTCATACCAACGAGTTTTTCACAATTTTCCGACAATTCCCAATTTTTTTAAGAATGACGAGATATCCGAGGAATACCAGAGCCTATTCTTGATTGTTCCCACGCATTATTGCTTGGAAAGTTCAAAGGTGACACTGATTTGCTTCTTTGCCTTTCAAAAGCAAAAGGATAGCGTGAGACGACGCTATAAGAACAGGGCCGGAGGCAGTGAAATTGATCAATTGTGCGACCCTCATATATAAACTTTTTGACAGATAAAGGAAAGGTTCTTTGTAACTATTTCCCAGATAATGGTTACTCCTTCAACATATCTTTATTACACCAAGAGATACGAACTTAATTTATTTAAGAAATAAAACACATTCTCAGTGCTATCATAGCCTGGTCAAAACCGACGCAAACGTTTGAGAAAACTCAAGAGCAGATTTTTCACCTGCTAGTGAATTCTTACAAACGTTGCTGAAGTCTCGAAGTTTTCACGAGACTTTAAAGGAACGGAGAACATATTTCATTTCTTTTATAGTTAATTATGATTTTCCAACTTAACAAAGACAATAAACGAAGTGCTCATGAAACTGTAAATTCTTATACAACTCGGAGCCGGCAGCCAACGATTTTTCTCACATCATTTTCGTGCTTCATAACGCTACGAAAACATAATTGTAGACAAATCAAAATGCACGTATAGTATCCAAGTTATTTTATAAACAATTATAAAACATAAGAATTCTCAAATTGCTGATGGTCCACTTTCTCAGTTGTGTTACGGGATTTACGATATCTTGCTTTTATACATTTTAAAACATACACCTTGGAGAAAGAGTGGATTTCCTAAATTATTCTCGGGAAAAAAATGTTGCACATAAAAATGTTCGATCTCTTTTTTCATCCTCTTCCACCACCGGTTTCAGTTTTATTTTATTCATTTTTTGCTACCTTGTCTACTACTTGATATCGGCGATTTTCTCCAGTCATCCGATCGTGTTTTCGTGATATCAACCGGAGCTGCCAGCGGCTGAATCTAGATGCATAACAATTAATAATCGTTTGCATCACAACTTCTGCCAGTTAGCACAAGACGTGAGTCACTGTTTGATAATCGAGGTAGATGACTCACGGAGAGCAGAAGAGTTGAATGCAATAAATTAAGAGATTTTCTGACTGATTCTTAAACAGAATTCTTTCTGAAAAACATCCCAGACGCCAAAATCTAATCTACTTGAAACTATCTCAATCGCAAAGAGGATTTTTTTTATTTTTGCGGCCAGAACAACAGATGTAATTTAAAGCTTTTTAACTATAGTTTTGAAATGAATTTTTGTTGACGAGGCAGATGGCACATTAAAGAAAAAGAACTTTTCTCACTATTTGAGTCAAAGTACAAAATATGCTATCACGCTCAAATAATCTCTGAAAGTTTGCACTAAACCGATGTTCTTTAATGCTTGTACTGAACAAAAGAACAAATCCAATCGATAAGAAGTTTTATCTACTTTTATATATTTTGTTTTATTTAACGCATCTATGGACTAAAAAGAATTCTTTAAACTAAATGATAAAAACGCATCGCAGGCCCGAGAAAAAGATAATAGATAAATAGAAAAATTTATGTTCTTAATTTGCACAAACATTGATGCTTTTTGCAAAAGTAAAAACTTCTCCATGAGATGCATAACAAACACGAAGGAATATACACACACATTTTTCAATTTACTATTTAATCTACACGAATTGATGTTATTCTATACCAGTTATTCTACACGTTATAAGGATTATTCTCTACAATAGGCCAAATATACAAGCGACAGTAGATTATACACTTTGTACCAACTAAAAGGGTGTGTTTATCTAAAAAAGACACTTTATCAACTAGCAAAAAATCTACAAACAGATTATTTAAAAGGCGATTCGTGATTTTTTTGTATGAAGGGGCTTTACAGAGTTTGAAAATTGAAAAAGTGTGCCGCATTTTGAGGATATTTCGTGCGAATATACTCTGCTATGCTTTCATTACAGGTGCGTCTTTTGTTGATTGTTAATGCCATTAAGAGCTAGGAAATTGTAAAACAAAGAGACAAAATCTGATTCTTTTCAAGTTCGTCTTTTTACTGAAAGAAAAAAAAAACGCCTATAAAACGGGAGTTGATTGAAACAAATATATTGTTTCCGTTTATCCTTCAAAATGAAGCAAAGCCAGTATTAAAAGACACGAGTCCAATTTTGTACGTTTTTAAAATGCTATCTTCAATTTATCAAGTAGGTTGAGAACTGAAGTGAAAACACTTACAGATTATATGAGATCAACCGGAATGCTTTTTACTGTCTTGAAAAATCAAGCGTAAATGGCTTGACAGCCTCGTCTAAACGCATCATCATAAAAGAACTGAGTTTGATTGGCTAGTTGGTGTGTCATTTAAGTAGACCACAAACCACAGCCTTGTACTGCTTTTTATATGAAGGCGCATCATATAAGTGCATTGTTCTTTACCTAGCGACAATTGCTTTTCATTCTGGGCCTACAAAATGGCACTGCAGCTTGAATGAAAGAAATTGGGCATAAATTGGTTGTGTATATTTCTATCCAAATTATTCCGGCTGCTTATCATTGTATCTTACTCCCATGAAATATCATAACTTATTCTTTCCAAAGAGTGTTTTTACCTACAGCTTTTGAATAATGAATATAAACATTTTACAGACATTTTTTTTTGTCACAGCAACGAAAGCCACAAGTCGTAAAACCAAGAAGGACTTGTGTTCTGTACACAAATATTTATCACACAAAGCGGGTAAAGTGGTTACCAAAGTAATGGTGTACTAGAAAGTATTATCAATTTTGCAGCTTCATATTTCCTCGTAGCCCTAAAATACTCATTTTGAGAGGTCGTTCTTCTGCCATGGAAGTGTACTTCATTTGCTAAGCTCCATTCTTCAACCTGGGGTTTGCCTGAGCAGGTGAAGCAAAAAAACTGCGGTCATTAGTAAAAGATGAGTTGCCTAATTGTTTGTAAGTGATTTGAAGACTGGTGTCGCACGATCGAGGCAGAGATAATCCAAGATTAGAGTGCAGACAACGGAAGGGTCAGTGAATTAAATAAGACCAGTCTATTTTCAAGGAAATCTAAGAAAGAGGAACTTTATATCGAGTCAGGAAATGCAAATCAAACTTTTGATAGTTGTTTGTTGGGCGGACAAGTTTAGGTAAGCCTTGGTTCTTGTTATTTTGTTTTGGATCTATTTTTTTAAGCTATCTCACTAAACTTCAAAAAATTGTACATACATTTATATTGTTTTTAAATATAGTGTTGTTTTATATTGTCATTTTTGCTTTGTTTGGCAATGTTGAGCTACTGCTCCGAGTCTTAGAAAGGGATGAATTTGTGAATGATTTTGCAATTGCTTTCAGATCCAGCAAAACCTTCTTGCTTAGATAGCGCATGGGTGATCTTAGAGCCTTTCCCTAACTCATGGAGAATAAAATGTTTAATGACCTCACTTCAAAGAGCTTATCAACAAGAACGGTTTGAAGCTAATAAGTAAAATATGAGACCAGCGTGTTTCACGGCAAGTAACTGGGAATATTACCTCCGAGAACCACCCTTTCGGAAATACAACCGGCTTCACGAAGACATGTCCGCTCCACACAGCCAAAAACTGAAAAAGACCTTAAAAGAAATGCTCTGTTTTCACATTTTCGAAACGCTGTTAATTTAACTGGAACATATACAAAAACATCAATAAGGAGAAGTTTATTACTATTTCAGTTCCACCGTAAACGAAGTGCAACACGGTCAGTCATATTTCCTATACGCTACAGAGCGTTGAAAGATTCCCAAATGCTTGTACCTTACAAACAAAACCAATCTTGGTGGAGAGGATAGATATATATAAAGCACAATAGAGTGGGTTGAGTGTTTTCCCCCTTTTTTTAAAAAAACCCCAAAAAGTTCTATGTGTGGAGTGTTCGCGTAAAAAATCAATAAGATTCTTCATGGGGGGTTAAAAACAAAACAAAGGCTGTAATCTTTGTTTGTTTCCTGCTTTATCTTGAGCAAACTATATTTGTGGATTTTAAAATCAGGGTTCAAGGCCGTTGAGGCTAAGAAGACTGTGTTACTAAACAATGGTTTGTGGCAAACTAGCATTCTTACAAAAACACGAGTCTAACTTACTATTTACTTTTGGCTTGCTACTAAGCAATTTTTTTTTTACAAAGTTTATCAGTTTCAGCCAAACAGTAGCACGAGATTTTTGTAATCCTCAAATAATTCATAACATCTACCTGGCCAACAGACGACAATTTTTAGATTTTGGTGAAGATACTAATTTCAATAGTACTACATTTTGTTTACTCGGCTGCGTTGAAAAACAAATTTCTCATCCCAACATTAAAAGGAACCCATCTCTTTTTACGTAATTTTCTTAGTAAAGAGTTTTACCAAAAAAACTTGCAGCATAAAACAGTTTTAACTTTTAATCCAAATCTTTTGGCTTTCACTGTATCTGTCTACTTCGCGATATATAGTATTTTTCTTCCCTAAAGAGTTGACGCACTTTTTTAAAAAAATATTTGTTGGACTCCAGTTACAAGTTAATACATTTCTATTTTCTACATTCAAAAACATAATCTTTGTCTTAAATTTAGGGCCAACTTTTTGGCGATTGGATTCCGGTTTCTTTAAATGAAAGAAAGCGTCTGTGTGAATGAACAAATAACACTTACATTTAGATCTCGTTTGTGAAAAATTGACAAATAAAAAATTTGGCTTGTGAACAAAGCCACAAAAAATAAAAGCCCTGCCTTAATATGTTCCAGGTGACGGAAGGATTACTCTTTCAAACGTCACGTATTTCATTTGAAAATATTGTAAAATATGATAAATGAGAATGAGATGATCTCGAGTATACAATCAGCCAAATCTTTCTCAGTGTAATTTTGTTTTTACCAATAGTAAACAGCTATTTATTTCCTTTGATGCGACAATTAAAATTTTTGACTGAAAACACCATGGGTTTTCTTAAAACAACAATAATTATAAGTAACGAAAAAAATGAAAGATATATTTGGTGCGATTCAATTTGATGTTTTTTTCTTCTTGAAACAATGCAAGTTTTGATTGATACAAGAACAATGTCAAAATGATTCTTTAGTTGCGTGAGCAAAAACTGCGGTCTCATAAACTTGAGCCAACCATTTATTCAATATCATATAATCACCCTGTATCCTCAATTCTTTTCATTGTGATTATAGAAACCCATTTTGACTCTAATAACAAAAAACCCCGCACAACAACAAGTTATTTCTTTATTCCCATGAAACGGCTTTAATGGTAATGTACCAATTATGTTCAGTCCATTTCTTCTTTTAAAATAGTTTCAGCACGAAATTATACATTTTGTTTCGCGGCAGGTTGTAATGTAACGAACTTGGGAAGCCTCCACGAAAACGGGTTATGTTGAATGACACGCGTCATTTTCTCTTCTCACCAGTTTCTGTATGCGAAATAAAATGACAAGATATATTGCTTTTATTGTTTAAAGTTTAAGCTTTATACAAAAAAAATCCAAACTTTTGAATCGTTTTATAATAAACCACACGTGGCAACTAAATTTTTAATGAAGTTAGCGGCTGATTTCCGGCTTGTTAGCAAAAACAGACGTTTTTAAATCGGTTGTGAGACCCAATATTACCATTCGAAATGAAAATTGTTTTCCGAGTAAATGAACGTTTTGGACAATTTTCGATAGGTCAGTGGTCGTGTTTTAGAGGTCACTAAATTCACATCGTGATTCAAACAACTATTATTGTCCAGATTATGTTGAACAATTACATTATATCGAAAGAGACGCATTATTAAGCTATTGTTACGAAATGCTTTAAACATATTTTAATTGGCAAAAATAAAATGAAAGGAAAACAAAAAATATACATTCTTAATATTACAACCGGTAATAAAATTAGTCTGTCATCTCACCTGCCTGTCAAATTTGCGTTTTAATCACAACATTCTTTGAAATTAAGCTGCAAAATCAACGTTCCTTCTCGTGTCCTCTTAAGGAAAAATGGTGCAAGGATATAATTATAATTTCGTTTATAGAATATAAATTGTTAATAAATCCAGTCAATATGATGAGATGTTTATGAGAGCAATAAATAGGTAAGAGCATATTTACTGAAACAGAGAAAACTCAAAAGCACGTCATATAATCTCCAAGCTTAAGAATCAAAAATTTCAGGTGTTATTATATAAGCTTAGCTGGTCTAACTACGTTAGTAATTTACGTGTAAATTTTTTTTTGTTAGAAACAAAAAAAAGTACAGACATTACTAATACGTAGTGATTTTTTCATAGGATTTCTAAAACTGATGAACGTTATGTGAGTCGAATTTTTCATTTAACTTGAGTTTTCTGTTACTACCAGTAAAAAAACGTTTTCCGATTCTTGAAATATTAATAACAACGAACAGAAAAGATAGATTATACCAAGGAAAAAATGCAACGTTGAAACGGTTTCTATAGAAAGCAGCAAACGTTTTAGGAAGGGTCAAAATAATCTTCTCTTAGAATTTGGTTTGAAAATTTAAACTGCTTCTAGGAGGTATATTTGTTTTTGTATGTGGCAATTAGCTAGCTTTTTGTTCCAATTATTTTGCAAAAGAGAGAATAATATTGTTCTTGGGACGAAATATCCTAGTAATAATTCATTGCAATGCGGAAAAGAAAGTAATTCACTGATTAAGGTCGCTAAAGTGTTACCACGTCCAATCGCTGAATCCAATTCGCAGCGCTAAAATTAACCTGTTTTGTACAAATATCGTCCGTTTTCGAGCTCAATTTAATGGCAAGTTTGTTCTTTTCTGTCACCGTCAAAAATTTCCAAAGATCAATAAAGCAGCAATGTGATTTAATTAATACTGGAGTAGACAAATGGAATGTATTTATCTCTTTGTGGACCAAGATAAAATGCACAATGGCCGCGCTTTGTCAGTAATCATCTTTTCTATTGTTTTGTAGGCTCTTTGGCGGAAAAATTAACATCTTTGAAAAAGAGTTCCCAGTATAAGAAAGTTTTATTTGATTTGCAAAAGTCGAGCAAAATATGGTATAAAAGTAGGGCTGGACATTATATACATTGGAAACTAAACTAATTCACTGATGTCATTTAGATGAATGCAAAGGACCAGATGCTTAAAACTTCCATCATTCGTTGAACGATGTCTACCCTTAACGAGCTGTTTACAGCCTTTCTTTTACTGATACAAGTTGCAACATGTTCAAGTGCGGTAGAAATGAATTTTGATGGATCAAGCTTTGTAGCTTATGAGTTAAGTAAACCTCTCCGGTCCGTGAATGACGAGATTTATCTCTTGTTTCGGAGCATCAAACCGTCAGGGCTTCTTCTACATGCTGCAGGGAGTAACGGCGACTTTATAACTCTGGAGTTATTGCGAGGAAAATTAAGGTAGGACTTTTGTCATTTTTCATTTCTGTTTTTTGTTTGTCTCATAAACGTTTTATAAAATCAGTTTTGATAAATGAATAATGTAACTACAAAACAAAAAGCTCTTACATTTCATAGTTGCAAAAACTTCTAGAATTTTTTGAGGATTGAGGTAAAAATGGGATCTCTTTTCGAATTTTTTTCCATTATCAAAGTCTTTGTGTTAAAACAACAAATATTATACATAGATACATACAAGAGGAAAAGTTGAGAACTAAAAGAACTGAATTTGGTAAAACATAACATTTTTTTCCCTTCCTTTGTAAAAACTGAGAAAACAAGGCGCCTAACATGGCAATAGATTTCAATGCTAACTAACAAATAACGAAGCTCGAAAACACTTTTTATTTTAACTTTTTATTGTTGTAAAAAATTCTTTGCACTGAGTTAATAAAATCAGCGATAACTCAACTCATCGTTATCAGAACTTTGTGTTTATACGAAAAAGTTTTTTTTTCAAGTTCTCAGCAAAGTCGTGCGCTTTTCCCTCTTTGCTATCTGGATTATAAATGTGGCCATCAGGATTGTACAACTACTTATCGATAAATCAATCTCCTATCGTTACGTTGTGGGAGTCTTCAATGATGTGCTTTGAATTTATGTGACCAGGGATGCCTAAACCGCAGCTTTCAAAATCACCTGCGCCGCGCAATTCACTCAATGTTATGTATGTTATTTATTTTGAGTTTGTCTGCTATAAACACCACAGTCACCACTACAAACTTAAACTCCATTGAATTCTTGTTATTTTGGTTTTGCCGTAAACAGCACATAGGGCCAGAAATATGAAATTGTGATCCCATGAAGTACATTCAAAGGGTATCTAATTTGATCGGTTGCACCTGTGATTAGCTTTTCTGCGCATGCGCAATTTGCATTGTGTATAGCTGAACCAATTGCAAATGATTTCTTTTATAACGCTAACTGATTTTTAGAACTTTAAAATATGATTTTGAGGTCATTTACGTTGTCGAGTCTTTTAGTTTTATTTATTTATTTATTTATTTATTTTCCTTTAACGTCGTTAAAGTAACTATGATTACTTTGGGAGGAATTTTAAAAAACAAAAAGCAATTGTTCTGATTAGAGTTAATTGATCTGTTTCAGATTTTTTAAAAAGTGATTTGCTATTGTTGTGAAATTTTGACTTAACAAAGCACCAGGGAACTAAGAAAAACTGTCCATTATGTGGAGAGTTCGTTAACTAAATTAAAAATCATGATATAACGAATTCGCATTAAAAATAACCAAACTGCACGCTACATCGAGTGCAGTATTTCAAGTATGGTAAACCAATGCAATTTTTGGTAACGGTGTATTTTATATGGCTACACTAAACAATTTTGTGAACAATGTTAATGCATGTTTGACTGTAGACTGTGTGAAACAGCAATACTCCCCATGTTTGTACACAAATGCACAAAATGAATAGAAAATTCCTTGTGCTTTTAAAAATATAGTGATAGAGACTTCAGTTCTCAAACCTGAGTTTGCCTCTGCAACAAAATAATAGGTTAAGCACGTAAAATTTTACAATAACTACATTACATCCTTTTACTTTTATCTTTTATAAAGTTTACGTTTGTGTTCTGAATTATATGTGTTATATCACGAATTTTGATCATTCGAATTTCGTTATGTATCGAGATTTTATCCAATACATTTTACTATAACTCTGGCGGAGCTAAAATAATCACTTCGTTTATAGTTGGAGGACTTCGTTACATCGAGGTTTTACTGTACATGATGTTGAATCGGTGCGATGACAGTTGAATTAGCCAGCGAGCAGATCCTTCTTGTTAGCAGAAGGAGAGACTGGGGAATGAAGGCAGAAAAGAAACCCCCTCTTTTCATCTCTCCTCCCCAGTCCTCCTCTGCTTCGCGTATACTCAATCTCGACAACGAGGGTCTTCTCACAGGCTTCAGCACTGGCAACCCAGTAAAATAGGCGACTTTTATAACAAAGTTATTACATTTCGACAATTATTAATGTTGGTTACTATGACCTTGATTTTGAATATTGATTATTGCGTTACACCACAATTCTCCTTTCGAGTAATGATTTATTTCATAGCTCTAAAACTGTACTTATAATACTAGGTAAGATAGATTGCTAGAGTGCGAAAATCTCTGTTCGTGATTGCTTAGCAAGTGACCAGCTGCTGTCACGTTACTAGTATAGTTTTGTTTAACTTTCAGTCCCATTCTTTTCGCTTTTTCATTATTGCTTGTATTTTAACGGTTTTACACTTTTGATAATGTATGTTGTAACATTCGAAACGTCAAGTTGATATGATTAACGAATATGTTTATTACTGATAGTTTTTTTGTTTTGTTTTGTTTTGTTTTTGAAATTTTTTTTATGCGCCGTAGCGATAAATTTTCCACTTTTGGTGAACGCTCAGCCATTTCCATTTTGCTTTACAGGTACACGTCCAACTTGGGCGATACGGAGAACCATCCGGGTTATTACGAGACACTTGTGGGAGAAGGGCTGGCAGATAACGAATGGCACCAAGTTGACGTCAAACGGATTGGTAACAAAATGGACCTTAAAGTTGACATTGTCGGAAAGACATTTGAGCTTCCAGGCAAGTTGACAACCCTTGACTTAGACGGAAAAATTTACATCGCAGGAATCGACGAAAAAGGAAAGGTTCCCTTTCGCCATCAGCGAGAACACTACCCATTTGTATTTTTTGCTGGTTGCTTAGAAGATGCAGTTATCAACAGAATTAACGTGCTGCAAATGGCCAAAAACAAAACTCGTGGAGCAGTTGTACACGGAAAAGAATTCTATGGTTGCATAGAAGAAACTGATTATCGTCCGATAACATTTCTTACATCACCGTCTTTTTTGCGTGCCCATGTAGCAGAGCTTAACACTTTCAATTTTAGCTTTAAATTTCGCACTTATGAAAGCAATGGGATGCTGCTCCATCAAGAGCTACAGAAGTATGGTGGGGCTGAGATTTTATTAAGCCTGGAAAATGGACGTGTTAAGCTTCAAGTAACTTACCAAGAACCTCATCTGCCAGTTACTCTTCACGCTGGATTCTCACTCCAGAATGGCCTTTGGCATACGATCTCAGTGTCAATTAGTAGTCTCTCAGCTATGTTATTAGTAGATAAGGAAAAAACATCCTATATCATTGATGCATCTTTTGGGGTAAAATTCTCTAACAGTAGAAAAGTAATGATTGCGGCAAGGTATAAGAAAACACCTGGCTTTATTGGTTGTATGTACAAGATCAGTGTTCAAGGGCAGGCGATAAATCTTACAAGCGCAGTTACTGGACTGCGTGTACATCGAGGAAAATGCTTGATAAATGATTCCTGTCTACCAAATCCTTGCAAGAATGGAGGAGGTTGTTTTCAAAGGCACAGTAAAAAAATTTGCGATTGTTCCCGGACGGACTACAAAGGAGATTTGTGTGAAGTGCCAGTGACCTCAACGACTTTATCTCCAGCGACTAATAAAGAAAGCTCAACGATTATGTCATCTTACAGTACAGAGGCTGCGACTACAGCCACAACAACTGCTGTGTCAAACAACAGCACTTCTATCATATTCAGTTTAGTCCACACTGACTCTTTGCTGGAGAAACCTTTTACGAAGAAGCGTCAAGCGAGCAAAACCACCGCTTTATTGTTAAAAATTACGTCCCAGAGCCACACAACAGAAAAAGTTCCCACGACCGAAACTTACTTCGACCGCAATCCCCCACCGGTGGTGATAATTGACTCGCCCCGCAAATACATTACCATTAAAGAGGACAGCAATCAAGAACTTGTACTCATCATATTAAGTATCATTTTGGCTCTGTTTATACTTGCCATAATTGCCCTAATCATAAAGCAACAAATTCTCTACTCTTGCAAATGCATTGATATTTCAACTTACAGGGACGTACAGCAACTGAACAGCATTGAGCTTGGTACAAGTTCTCTTTATGGGCATAACGAGCCGGAAATTTTGCAATATGAGACAAGCCCTTACTTACCAAGAGGCGATTATGGACATGAATATTCTTATCGAGGAATGACGATATTATCGCCTAGGGCCGTAATTCGGCTATCGGGCCGTGGCTTTGATCCGCTTACACAGAGCGAGTCTGACGTGGACACAGATACTGATCAACTAGATGTTAGTAATGACAGTTCACTAACAAGCAATAGCAGTTGCAGTACAAATGGCTGTCCCAATGAGAAGTTAAAGCCCATTGTAGAGGTTGAAGAGCCGGAAAAAGCCTCCGTTGAAACCATCCCGCTGACAACATCACAATCGTCGTACAAGATTCATGATCAGTATAATAAACTGAAAGATGTCTTTCTAGATGTGATATCTCAAAATAATTATCAGTCTCCTCGAATGTTGCAAAATAAAAATCAAGATAGAAATATTTTAACAAATAGAACTAAAATAGAAAATAGAAATTTAACTAAAAAGCGCAAGCTATCTTCTCCAAGTGCTGACTTTTCCAGCTTCCCATCTGATCATGAAAGCTCAACAACTCTAAGTGGTAGAACATTTAGCTGTGGCGAAGTGTCTGCCAACGAAGAAGAAGCAGAATCCTCTTCATTTGAAAATTCTCCTCGTGATACTTCCAAAAGTTTTCTGGATAAAAGAAAATACCATTCAAAAGATTCCCTCAACCCGTACTTAACAACTAAAGAGTCACCACAAGAAAATGTGTACTTTTGTCAGGATTATAACCAACCAAGAACTCACAAAACAGATTTTTCTTCGCCAAGTAAAAACACGTCTACGGAAAATTTAACAACACCTTGTTTAAAATATAAAAACCAGGAAAATTTTAAAACATTGAAGAATTGTGATATTGTAATTGTTAATCGTTCTCCTGAAAATGGTAAAGCTTGCATGTTGGATTCGGATGAAAACAATGACTTAACAGAACAAGAGAAAAACTGCTCTTTTAATGATAATGTTAAGACTGAAAAAGCTAAATTACCCATCAGCGACAATCAGAAAGACTTGATATTCAACAGCGAGAGCAGCTTAGAAGGAAGTTCAGAAGACGATGCGTTAGTTTGTGATGAATACAAAACAGAAATATGAAGAAGTGTATAGTCTTGTTGTTGTCTTGAGTCAAAAAGCATAAAAACGAAAAGAGTTAAGAGCAAGATGTGTTACCTAAATTATAGATAATAGTGCCAAAGACATATATATAAATTTTATATGATAGGATATTCTTAAAGGTGTTTCTTGCAAGAATCAAACTAGATACGAGTATAAAGTACCAAGAATCGTTAAAAAGGACATAGAATATATATAGGCGCGTTAAAGCGGGCGAAGTTTTCGAAAGTTTGAATTATAAAAAGTTTGATTTAGAAATTAGGTAAATTAAAACATTAGGGAAAAAAATATATTTGAATGTATATAAAGTACTTGAAATTAAGTTTAATAAGCTACTTTAACGATCATGCGCAGTGTATAATACCTACTCATTAGGCGGGCCACAGGTATAACGATCATGCGCAGTGTGTAATTCCTACTCATTAGGCGGGCCACAGGTATTACAAATATCACGCTTTCCAAGATAAAAATATTGTTTTCTGTTCTTAAGGTCTTTTCATCACCGTGTGCAGTGTTTATTTCCCATTGCTTTATCAGGTTCACAAGATTCCGGGAGATATTTGAGGTCTGTAGCCTGCCAAAGAGTGGAAATGACAAACTGCGCATGATTGTCAAAGTAACTATAAATTAAACAAGTAATAGCTATCGCTAAGTGCCAACAAGCAAGACAAAAGCATGAGGACAACAGAACTGAGCTGTGCTACTAGCACTGAGAATTGGTGCTCTCATTTTACTATTTGGAAAGAAACATAAACTGAAATGTCTCAGCGTGTGCTTTACGTGTAAAAATCATACCGTACACACTTTTATCTTAACATTTTGTTTTGCATATTGAAATCTTTCTCTTTTTAAAACGACAATCTTGTTTTATAAAATGTCATTGATAAAATGAATCGAATTACATAGCTGCTGTTTGTTCGCCATGCTGCCTTGACGTCACAATGTTAAAGCACTGTGATTGGTCCATTCGAAGACAAAAGACCTCTTTGCCATTACATCATAAAATCTTACATTACTTACATTTATCTGGATCACTCGAGATTTTTTCCGCCTATATAGCTCTTTCGCACGGCTCTAATGCTGCCGCCTCGCCAGCATCGCGTCTTCGCTCGGTTGACTCGTTGGCAATAATTACAATAATAGCGCTTTAATAACACTAATGAATATTACTATAATAACTTAAGAAAAAAAATGTTACTAGCTAGAAAGTATAAGGTCAATAAAAATAGTTTTTAAAAAGATGTGTTTTAAGTCTTGATTTAAAAACTGACAAAGTTTCAGCCTCCCAAACAGTAGTTGGTAGTTTGTTCCAAAGTTCAGGTGCATGAACGGAAAATGCTCGCAGGCCATAGTTCTTCAGAGAGTAAAAAAAATAGGTTAACGTTTTAGTCTAATAACAGCAGAAAACGAACACATTGTTCTGGTGGGACGGTAGACATCCAGCATTTCTTGGGGTTAGGTCGTCGGTACCAAACAGTGCAAACATTTATATAGGTTAGCAAGTTGTCCTTGAATATAATTCTTAGTTCCACCAGACTAGAAGCCATGTAGTTGTTTTAGAACTGGCGTGATATGTTTCTTCTTACGAACTCCGACAATCGTCCGTGCAGCGGCGTTTAGGACACTCTGTAATTTGTTAAGAACATTTTAGGAAGTACATAGGGCAAGGAGTTTCATTTACACTCTCTTTTTTTATAAGAATATACTTATAACAAAGGCTGAAATTGGCCCAATTTTAAGAATATTTTAAGAATAATGCTGAGGCTCACATTTTGTTAAGAATATAATTTTGCATGTTTGAAAAAAACATTACTGATTACAGGTATATTGCAATTGCACTCTAATCCCAAACGGCAAAGCCACTATACAGATCCGTATTACCTTTGAAGCTCTTCGATACCACTGAGTCCTTTTAAAATGGAAATTCAATCTCACTGATATTCCCGAAACTAAGAATACTCGTAAGAATATATTTTCAGCCTAAAATTGGCCAATAAATAAGAATATCCACCCTTGGTCCGAAAGAAAAATATTCTTATGAATTAAGAGTGTATCAATGTTTTCATTTATCGCTTTATGATCCTCTGCTGAGGAATGAGAAATTTCCAAATATAATGAGCCAAATGTCTTGACATTTGACAAAAGAAAGGCGTGTTTCGTTACACTCTTTTTCTTTTAGAAGAATATACTTTATAAGAATCAGTATCGTATATCGCGGCTGAAAATCGCGAAAATTTAAGAATATTTTAAGAATAATGCTGAGGCTAAGATTTTGTTAAGAATAAAATTTTGTGCAACATATAAATATGTAACTTTGGTTTAAGGGAAACGAAGGTAGGAATACTAGTTTCTATTGATGTAGCTTTGTGAGAAACCACCTTTTTGAAGCCAACATGTCCAAGACGTCGACTGATGTGACATCATGACGGCCTGCTTCAAAGCGACTGAGATAGCTTGTGCTCGAAGTACGTATCATGATACCAGGATGTTGCACAATGTATAAACACTATCATCTGAAGACTTAGGAAGGCATCGCCATGCTGACAGACATATTCTATAGACCTGTATTCTAAGAATATTTTAAGAATATTAATTATTTTAGCATCAAAACGGCAAAAAATTAAGATCATTGAGCCTGAGTCTGAAAAACAATATTCCTCTAAAAAAAAGAGTGTAGGGAAATTTCTTTATAAAGCTTGGCCTTCAAATATTATTATTAATTCTGCGAAAATCGCATAAAATGCATCCTATGTGTGGGCTTTAAAATGAGCATATGACTATAAGCATTTATATTTTGTGCATTGTCAAAACCTTGTGAATTCCGATGTCACGAATTAAGGAGCTAGGAGTATCATATTCAGTAAAAATTGTTCTCATTCACTTACCTGTTTTGTTTACTATATTGCTATCCACTTATTTGTTGTTAGTCACCAACTTTTCCTTTCATTTGTTAATTCATTTATTTATTTTTCAGTTCCACAATCCTGAATATTTTACTGGAAAATCCTGAAGAACTCAACTTAAAACATAAACCATCTGCAATTAGAGAAGACAAGATTTTTACATTGGACATGCGTGAGATATCAGTCGCGTTAGCAGAATCAGATGATAACGGCGCCTGTATATCAAAGGGAAATGCCTGGAGGTTCTTTCAATACAATGCTGATGGAACACGTACAGTCCACAAGGAAAATGGAATCTTTTATGCCAATGTTAAGACAGCCAAAGGATACAGGCGGGATTACGCACCCGAAAATGAAGTTTTCGAACTTACAATATTCTACAGAGCAAGTAAATGGAACCCGACATTCACACGAACAATTGCAACTGTAAAGGGAGTCCAAGAGAAAGAGTTAAGACCTTTCTATCTCGTTATGTACAAGCGGACAGAAGGGAAAAAAGAGTTCGTAATTCAACGAAATGGAAACGCAAAGAAGCCCACATCCTCAAGTTACTTCCGTAAAGACCCAGAGGTTTTCAGTACTATAGATAACCTGTTAGACCAAGGGATGTCAACCGACAAAATATATAGTCAGATGATTCACAGAAGCGCCAGTACTGTCAGTCAAACTATCTCTAATCCAAAAATGATCGCAAACCGAAGGTACCATAACAAAGCGTCTAGTGATACAAGTACATGCAGCAGAATACAGTGAAGCGGAAAGTTTGATATCTAGTCTACATAAAGTTTCAATACTTAGCAGTGTTACTTTCACGAAAGAGCAATATACATCTGTAAATGTACCAAGCCACGTGATGAATGACATCTACCGATTTTGTGTTCTTGGTCACAGCATACTCCATGTAGATACCACGTTCGAGCTTGTTGACGGGCTGTGGCTTACAGACACTTCGTTTCAGCATGAAGGTCTTATAAGTGAAAGGAACATTATGAAACACCCAGATTTTCCTGGCCCAAGCTTTTGGCACTTTCGCAAAAACCGTGAGACCTATCGCAGATTCGCTGGCGAACTGCTTATACTAAAACCAGAATTGTCAGGCTTCCAAAAAATTGGCCATGACGTCGATAAAGCCATTGCCAGGGGAATGACAGATGTTTTCCAAGATGCGAAGAATGTGTGGTGTACGCAGCATATAAAGGAACGCGACCTTGCCGATATCTACGGCTGTCAGCAAGACGTTCTTCAGCAAAATGGCCTTGCAGATGCAGACGGTGAAGAAGACTTTGACGCAAAGCTTCAAAGTCTTAGTACTATTTGGGAGACCTTAGCGCCAGGGTTCCACTCGTGGTTTGTCAAACACAGATCAGAACAGTTTAAAACCTGCTTGATCCAATCCGCCCGAAAAGATCTGGGATTGAACAATAGGTTCTACACGAATGGCCTCAAACTAAAGCATAAGCTTCAAAAAAAGCGTCTCCGAGAGGATGAAATACCAAAGGAAGTTGCCAAAGTATCGTCTACGCTGGAGAAATGCGTCAGCGAATTTTACGTCGAAGAAGAGAGGGCTCTAAGGGGAATGGGAAAATACCGCCTTGCTTCTGGTTACGATCACTTTCAGGTCGACCCCTTTACGTGGAACAAGTGGGGGCCGGAAAGACAGTCGCAGCATCTGTCTGCATTTAGAAGCTTTGTACCTAAATCATTCAACAAGTACAAAAGTCCAAGTTCTGCTGGCTTGAAAACGTCACCCAGCCAAAACAAAGCTAGAAGGGCAAATCTTCCAGAACCTGAAGTGTTCGTCAGTAGAGTAGATGTTCCCGCTACACAACCCGCCAAACAGCCAAAAACTGTCACTCCTGTTCGAATAAGAAAATCCTCAGATAAGCAACAATGGCAGGTAAGATGATATTTCATTCTTTTTTAATGTACGTTTATTTCTTGTTCTGTTTCATTTTCCTTTCTCTTTCTTTCCTTGGAATTTCTTGCTTATTTTTTATACATCTTTATCAAACGTTACAATATAATACAATACAATTAAATATAAAATAATTTGTATATTAAGGAGCTTGAAACAAAGAAAATGCTTTAACTATCTAAAATGAGTGGCTGGAAAACTACGTTGAAATTAATTTGTCAGTGAACCAATGTAAGTGAGAGTTCGGATCAAGCCAGCAACTTCAGCCGTAGACAGCTATTTCGTCCTTTTTGGAACTCGACAGTATGGTGTAGAGGCTATAATGAGCAGCTGCTAACCAAAGGCTAGTTGTTCTGGTTATATATACGTTAGAGAGGGAAAAAAAGAATGAAAGGCAACTTCAATTTATAAAAACTTATTGGTGTGCTTGTAGTTGCCAAACCAATTCCTTATAATTGTAGAAATGTTTTATCTTTGTGTAGGTTGAAAAAAATACTTCCAACGACAAGGGTGCTGCTGTAAGTTTCCTAGACCCGGATAGGATTTCTGGAAAGCAGTACGAATTAGTTAGCAGGGATGAC
>JAOBAY020045130.1:0-12500 GCA_025331085.2 Zoanthus sociatus
ACCAAATCTGCTAAGATTGTAGAGTTGCGCACACAAGCTGGAAATAAGCTTATTTCGCTGTTTTACACCTATTTACATACTTAATAAATGTTGTCTACTCTTTATGAACACCTAATTCTTCACTTTGTTCTGTGTAGCATTACTGCAAACTGTCCTTGTGATAATAACTCTGATTATGTTTGTAACAACTAAATGTCATTTTGTATCGCCAGTTTTCTTCTTTAAACGTTTTAGTTACCTAGCTTCTCATTGAATATAAATTTTTTTTATCATTTAGATAAAATACAGGGTAAAAGAATACACTCTCTCAACACCAAGAAAAGCTTTTTTTATGAACAATTCTACCCTGCCAGTCTGTACAAAATATTTTTTGGTGTTAAAAATCTTGTTTTTGCGATTAATCATCTCTTGCTAAACTGAAAATGGTCAAGCAAAACGAAAACATTTTTATCATTATAACTGTCAGTTAAGCGTATTTAGAATAGTGATTGACTTTGGTCCGCGGTGAATAAATATATCAGTTAATAACCGATTGTGGGGTCTGTCCGCCGAGGAAATATTTGCCCACGAAATAGAGAGATCAAATATTTTCCAGGACAGACCGAGCAAACGAGGTTATTAATTAAGATATTTATTATATGGCTTCAGTTTTAGGTCATTCGTTAGCGAGAAATCGCCACTTTTGGGCCAGTCAGCGCGCTGGATTTGGTTACTGGCCTTAAAAATTTGACTAGCCATGACATAAAACGACTTAATTAACGATCTTGGCAGTTATGTGTTTTTAAAACTACAAAAAAAAAAACTGGAAAAGAGATGTCGAGGAGCCGGGGATGCGAACTAGAAACTACTGCCTTACCTAGACTAGAGTAGCACTCTGCTCCCACCAAGTTATCGAGCTAATCTAGCTTTTGCAATGTCATTGTAGCACTCTGCTCCCACCAAGCTATTGAGCTAATCGAGCTTTTGCAATGTCATTAACGATGACAAAAATTGTTGCAGCATTTAAGTCCGTGCTCTATAAAGTATCTTTAAAGTTTATGTTAATTAACGTTTCGTTTTATAGATGAAGTATTTATAGTAGATACATACACTTCATATTACAGCATAAAATTCACACATTATGGACTTATTAAATGCTTTTGACATTATATTTAACTATTGACATTTATTTAACTATCTAGAAAAACACGAGTCAAAGTGTGATGACAATCAGCAACGTACACCTGCAAGACATGGGAGTTTATACGTGCGAAGCATTCAACGGTGCAAAAGATGAAAATAATAAGCTCATTGTCATTCGTGAGAATGTTATACTGGATGTTCAATGTAAGTCTTTTGAACTTGTCTTGTTCCCTTTGTTACTTACAGGCATTTTGATATTTATAGTATTTGTTGCTCATTTATTTTATTTATATTATGATTCTTTAGGCCTATAAATACTAATATCAAATATAACTTTTTATATTAGATTTAAATTATATTTTACAATTTTATTTTCAAGTTTCAACTGACAAAGGGAGAATTGGCCCTGTGAGACGCCTACTATCCTTTTTTCATTTCATTCAACATTGTTAATTATCACTGAGAGGAAACGTCCAAAACCAAACCCTTTGGATCCTTCTACAGCATTCTACAGAGAGTTTCATAAACGAAGGTTGCTCATAAGTAAATATATTTACAAGACAGTCAACACAACAACATTGACTTTGATCATATCGACTATTTAGACAAAGCTAAACATTATTGTGACCATTCACCGTAACCGCGCTTGTTTTTTCCATCCGTAGCTGGGCCAATACTAAATGCTACGAAATCCGTATCGAGGGTATGGTCTTTCTTGGGGAGTTCTGCTAAGATTGTGTGCGAATATGATGGCAATCCAATACCTAATGTGACAATAACATTCAATGATATTATTGTTGCCGCTGACCCGAAAAGAGCAGTTTATGAAATCAAATCAGCAACAAATGAACATTTCGGGACTTACCTGTGTAGTGCTACAAATGTGTATGGATCAAGCAACCATACTGTGCAGTTGAAACAAGGAGGTAAATGACATCATATAAATGTTGGTAATAATTAATTGAAATCATAAAATGGAGAATATCTGATTGTGTTAGTTTACTGCTGTTCATTAGAATAAGCAAAAAAAGCTGAAGTCAAGTAAAAGTACGTAAAAGTTATGTTGAAGAAGCAATTTATCTCAGTGCTACTAATTTCGATAACTTGCCTCGTTGCACTGCAACTATAAAATTTTAAGGCAAGAACCAAATGCATAGCTTATTGTTATAATTTACAGACAGCGAGTAATGAAACACGAGTCTGTTTAAAGCTGTGACAGAAACAGATTGGTACCTTTCTAAGACCTTCAACTTGTTCCGTACATTTCATTCTAATTTTTTGTTTTACATTACATTATAGCCGTGCCTAGTACGCCGCAACATTTTTCAGTGCTCGATAAACCGCGGTGTCGCCGTTTTACACTTCTTTGGAAGAAACCTTCAAACGACGGCGGGTTTCCGGTTACCCATTACTTCGTTAAAGTCACGGAATACAACACTGCCAAGGAAGTGATAACAAAAACTGTCTCCGCAGAGAGTCAATGGTCCACCTATTTTTACGAGTCGATAAGCAGCCTGAAGAGAAATCAAAAATATAGGGCTTCCATCCAAGCTGTCAATGAAGTCGGTAAAGGGGAAATCGGAGAAACCATAGCTACTACAAAGCAATACTGTACGTATAAATATGGACTGGTTAAGAAAATTAACAATTTCAAGCAGTAATATATGGTTGGATGACAAAATTCAAAACACAACTTTACATATTTTGATTAGAAAAGTTAGCAACCATTATTTTTTAAAAAAATCGCTCAGTGGCTGCCTGCTTATTTAACAATCATTGATCTGTTTATTGTCTCTACCGCATAAATTTATCATCGGATTATTTTACTTGTAGTCAATGCTTTTGTTTTAGAATGTTAGTAGAAAATGAGTCTATTATAAATACTCCATATCAAGGTCAAATTATAGGATAGTGAAGGAAGCCGAGTAAGTGATTATATACTGATTACAAGCGTGCATAGTAGTGTACAGGGTGTATGCCAAACCATTTTGTCTATGGAGAGTTTCTAATCTAAAATATGATAGAAATAGATTATACTAGGTGCAGAATAGGCTATTATGATAGTTATAAGGAATAGCTACATCTTGCAAAGATTACATTTATTGGATAACCACTGATGTAAACACAACGTTTTCAAAGTACCGATAAATCAATATTGTTGTTGTTATTGTATAATAAGTATAAGGCTTTTACTTCCCTATCGCTTTTATTACATAGTATATTGATTTATTTTCTTACAGGCAAGCCACATCGTCCATCAATTATCTCTCCGCGGCTCAAAACACTGAAAAATACCTATGTGTTCCTGGAATGGAAAAGGCCAAGTGATGATGGAGGGGATCCAAATATCCGGTACCGGGTAGTTATTACTAACATGAACAATGATACAATATATCAGAACGTAACATATATGGACGCCACTAAGTACAGAGTAGAAGGGCTGACTCCAGGTGTCAGATACAAGTTCCAAGTTTTTGCAAGCAACAAAGAAGGAGAGAGCGAAGCTGCAGAAGAATTCTATGACGTGTCTAAAAATGCAGTTGTGTTAGGTTTGTACTTTAATAATAATCCTAGTACAATAATGACTGTTGTAAATGATGATAACCGTTTGAGATGAATAGTTTTGAATTTACATTACCAATATTGTAGTTGATATTTAAACGATGATGCTTAAATTATTAAAAGCAACTTTAGAAAATTAAAACTGAAACCACTAAAATCATGGCTTCAGACTGACAACGCCGAGCCATAAATATCTTCGAAGCTGTTCCTGCCTCTCGGTAATAATAAGCAGTTTCTAGAAACTTTTAGTTTTATTATTCACTTTCCTAGTTGAGAAGCTAATGAAAATCATTTTCATATACTTTCACTTTTTAGGTAAAGGTCGTGCGCATACCCTTTCAGCAAGCAGTTTGGCGTCAATCATCTGCGTCCTGGTAGTAATAACGAAGACACAGTTGATAAATTAAAGAGGAATTGCACTGAGCAGAATTTCCAGGAATATATGGTTAAATTGATGAATTCAAGCTAAATATAATTATATTTAAAACATACTTGAGTTGGAAAGGAAAACTTATCGTTACGATAGTGTACTGTTGAATACGTTCAACTCTTCAATTGCTCTGACTTTGAGATAATGCTTGAAACATTAGCTTTGTGATAACCTTGCCATTAGGATTATGGATTAGCGCAAAGAAACAATCTTTTATACTATTGCAATTAGATAGTCTGAAAAATATCATTAACTTCAAGTTAAAAATAAAAATCTACTTTTAAAATAACTTTTTATTTTTTACTTCAAAACTTTCCACTGAATCCCAATTTTCTTATCGATGAACAAGATAGCTTAAGTTATGAGTTATATGTAAGCAATATTGCATTGAACTAGTTTAGGCTTTTTTCCAATTATCAGTTTTGACTATTTAATAAAAATTTAACTTAAGATTTGACTGAAAATGTTGTAAATATTACTTACACAGATTATGAAATAAAACAATAAACAATTTATTCACTGATATTTAGCAATTGTATCCAATTTAAAATAAAAAAACGAACAAGAATTTCATGTGTAGAAATTTTTAGGAACCATTTTCAAATTTTGCTTTGTTTGTCTGCAAGTAGTTTGGTTTTCTCGCGATTAAGTTACGAAACTTTGTTTCAAATATCTAACTGGGTCATGAGGTGACACACCGTTACGTTTTAGTTTCGATATATTTTCTACTTTGTTAAATTTAGTTTGACGAGACGAGTTGACCATAGTGAGAAGAATCAGTTTCAAACTGAGGTTTCAGAGCGTCAGTTCGAAATTCTTCTTACTAACACTGCAGTGTCAAACTTATCTCACCACTGGTAAAACTGTTTCTGTAGAGACACCACCGCTTCAACAAGAAACGGGTTTTATAAGATTTATTCTGTATTTTATGCGTAGACTTAAAATCAATACCGTAATAATAAAGATATTTTCAAATTCCTAAAGCTGTGTTTTGTTTTTTGCAACGAGGCGATTGAGTTGGCACTGTTTGTAGGTCTAAATGTTTTGCTGTGTCGCAATATTAAATGCTCTAATATTCATGCATATCTGAGTTGGTTTTAAAGATTATATTTTGAAGGTGCAATATATACCACTTTATCCGTAAATTATAATCTTTCTTAAGCAAGAATTATCATTTGGATGAAAACTAAATATTTCAAAACCCATTAATCAAATTTTCAGGTTATTTATGGATCCGACTTCAGTACAATTTTCATCCGGCTGCTTGCAATTTATCTATCTTCGACAAATTATGCATTTCAAAAATTTTGCATTTCGTAAATCTGTCAATAGATCCGATATTGTGTGTGTGTGCCACTGTTGTTGCCTTTTATGCAGTATTACCGTTGGCCAGTTGAATCTGTCCAGGACTCCATGTAGTTTGAGTATCCAAGAATACTTTGAGAAATTTCAAATCAACGGACCTGCAAGTTGTCCCTCCACAAACAGACTAGATTATTTTTAGTTTTTGGAACTCCTAATTGTCAATATGCGTGGCCATTCATTTCCGAATCCTTGATTGATAACCTGACTACTTGACCCGATCAACCTTTACCAGTTAGCAAATGATGACACCTATTTACATATTAATGTCTTCATAAAACAAAACTAATCGAACTTAAAGTTGAATTAACCCGCCACACCTAACACCTAACTTTCAATCGAAATTTATTGTCTAGCAACCCATCCGGCTTTGTTCCTACAGGAGAACGTCCGTCGACACACCTAACACCTAATTTTCAATCGAAATTTATTGTCTAGCAACCCATCCGGCTCTGTTCCTACAGGAGAACGTCCATCGACGTCTGGGCTTCGTTTCAGCCGCCCATTGCCATCTCAAGTTACTGATTTAGGAATGCGAGCAAAAGCTATACTTTCTAATTAGAAGCGGTCATAGATTGGCGATTAGAGAACCAGGACACAAATCGAGGTAATGGAACTATATTTCTGCTATTTGCAGATAAATTTTCATCATAAGGGGCCGAGCTTAGGTGATTTAGAAAAAAAATTCATGCACACACAAAAGTCACTAAAATCTTCTTTTTTCATGAAATAAAATATAGCCACACGATCAAGGACTAAAAAAACGTTACGTCTCTAACAGAAAAAAAAATCACCCACATTCCCCCTCAAAAGTTATATAGTATTTGATCCGTTTACCCAAAGATATAGCTGGGGCTACCTTTGTAACATCAAGCTTTACTTTCCTGACTCAATCGATTATATATAGCTCTTGAAATGGGCGGCACTCAAACGTTTTGTCTTTGCTTTCTAAATAATATTTATTACTCACTTAAAAGCTTAACAGATTGTAAAGATACTAATACAAAAACATATTTAAAATTAAATAATTTTCTTAAATTAGAAAAAAAATTATAAGATATATTTACAGTTCTCACTGATGCCCGAAATCTTGATCAAAATTCCCCATCGAGACACAAAATGCAACTTTTGTAATTCAAAGTTATGTATTTTAACATTTTACAATATTAAGATAAATCTTTAGTCATATTTTAAAAATTGATAAAATAACAAGCTTTCACTAAGCTCCTCCGAGTCGATTCATTTACAGGCCAGCCGGCTGGTCGTACCTACCAAAATGCTCAGCTGGAATCATTAAGCCTGCAGTCAACAAAACGATTGAAAATGCGTTCTCCTTCGTCAAAGGCAACATTAAAGAACTAAGAGCACGAGGAAATTTTGAGTAACTGTAATTCCGATGGCACTTTCTATACTACATTAATAAATTAGAAGGCGTAACTTTATCTTAAAAATTTTTGTTAACTGACGCACTAACAAAAACTATCCTACAATTAAATGGAAACATCTTAAATTATAGATGCAGTTCAGGGATGCAACGGCTTTCTTTCACACCTCAATGAGTAACCAGTAGTAATAACCAAAATAGAATCATAGCGATACTTTCTGACTTCTCACCTAACATGCTGCCAACAAAACCTTAACGCACGTCACGTAAAAACAAACCCATGAACAAAATTAAGCTTGACAACTCCATTCCATTCCATTCTATTTGTTTATTCATTTGTTTACAATATTTACATTTAACAATCAGACACATCTAACCTGCAAATAGCTAAGCTAGTCAAGGCAGATAGTGTGAGGAAGCTATTAGTAACAAAATAAGTTTACAGAGAACTACTTTGTTATTTTAAAATTGTACCGAAACTGCTCTTACTGAAGACAAAACAACAGTTCTTTTCCTTGGCCTAAAGTCTTCAGCCGACGTACAAAGTGGCCGGAACTCATAGCTGAAATTGATTACTTCTCCAGACGTTAGCGACTAAATCTTTTCTTGACATAATATTGATAAAACCACACGCGCGCTCTGATTGGTCAAAAACCTATGTTTTAATAAAAGTATAAAATATAGAAAACGCGATGTGTTTTGTTTTTCGGCGTGTAAAATCTATATTATAAAGCATACTAAAAAGCCGTGCAAAATAACTCCAGTATTCATCGTGTGTCCCCTATGGACTGTGTCTGGGAGATACCAGGCTGATTGAAGTTTCGTAGACCGGTCTTGACAAATCGCTTCGATTTTGTGACTGGGAGTGCATGTAGTCAACTAACGCGGCCCGAATGGCGACAAAAAAGCGACGATACACGCGCGTGACCCGACTGGGCCCGAACGGTTAGGATACGATCTACATCGGTATTTGTTTAAATGCTAATGTTCTTTTCGTTACAGAGAAACACGTTTACATTCCTTGTTATATATTCTACTGTACTATGGCACCAAAAATATAAAACAAAATAAATCATCTTGTGACTATGTGGTATGTCCAAAGTATTTTAAGAAAATGCTAAAAGATCATCGCAAAACTCGCAGCACTCCATTAATTTATGATTACGCCAGTTATAACCAAAGTAATTGCCATCCTATACGAACCCAGGGCTGGCTATTTACTTTACTTTACAAGCTATATATTAATTCTGAAATAACCATCAGCATGTAAAACAAAAACTGAATATTGCTGGGTTGCACCTGACGTCATGGCGGCCATGTCAGATGACAGTTAACAAAAGAATTTTGATTATTTCTTTGTTTTGGACTCCAACATGGCCGCTACGTCTATTGTCTTTTGTGTCTCTTGGGAATGCTTGCACCCCAAGAATTGGAGAAAACTTTACAACACTGACCCGGACAAGGTATGAAACAGCTCAAAAAACGACAGGACACAATAAAAACCCAATAAAAAGGCAACGGCGCCGTTAGTATGGACAAAACACGATTTATTAACGAATGCAATGGTCATCTAAGTTATATAAAATTGCGCAGTACAAATATACGATAACGACATAAATACAGGAATACGTTTCACGTTGCTGGGCTGCATGTGTTGCAAAAATTACATTGATGAAAAAACTAAACGATTATTAATAAAAACGGATCGGATGTGAAACAAGCCGAATGATTTTGCATCCTTAAAGGCCCGTTCAAACAGATCAAACGTGTTGGTCAAACACTTGCTGGGTGCAACATGTTTGACACGTTTGAGTTTGACACGTTTGAACAGCACAATCAAATATGTAGGATAATGTTGGACGGTGATGGAAAATGTTTGTTCAAACTTTTCGTCCAACATCGTCCAACATTTTCGTTCGCGAAATTTCGTGCTTGGTACTAAAATACAACATTGTTGGATGGTGTTGGATTCGTTTGAAAACTCCAGCATCCAACACAATCCAACACTGATCAAACACTGTCCAAAACAATCTAACAATGTTGAATAATGTTAGAACAATATGTCTGATCCGCTTGAACGGGCCTTAACTGTAAATAAACCTCGCTACCCCATGGTGTCATCTAAAAGCAAGGCTACAGAATGCTTCTTATTTAAATTTGTAGAAATACTAACGACTTTTTAAACTGCTAATCTTTGGTCCACTGCTTACTAATGCCTTAATAGTCACCCTCGACGTGTCTTCTTTATTAAAGCCCCGCGCAAACGGTTTCAACATTTGCTTCAACATCCATTCGATTTTATCGAACAACAATGTTGAAACCGTTTGCCACCCAGTGTTTAGCGTCATTCAACATTCGTAAACAGCGTTCGATAAAATCGAATAGATGTTGAAGCAAATGTTAAAACCGTTTGCGCGGGGCTTAACACTAACATTCCACATGCATAAAATCTGCGAGTGACCGCTTCCAAAGTCAAAGTGTAAAAAAATATCTACTGGGAGCATACATTTACATTTATTAGGAGGAATGCGAGTGGAAGAAGACACACTGAGGGGGAGTAGTAAGGGCCATAAACCTCACATTTGGATATACTGACGATATTTTCATCATTTGCAAAGAAACACTACAGTATTCCGAAAATATTCAGTAATGATTATCCTAACAATATGCACCCTATATATACACTGCCAAATTTACTGACATCGCTTTGAGTTCTCGATGTTAATGTATACAAATAGATAACTTTTTCACCGTAGTGACAAAAATGTTTAAACTGACAATTTATACTGCAGTCCTTCTTTCACAGCAACGAAGGACTCCAGTCCGAAACGTCAGTTCAAAAACTCTTTTCACTACGGTGAAAAACTTATCTTGTAAAACAGTTTCTGTAGAAACACCGACGTAGCATTCAACTTACGACATAATTGTATCCTTTAACTCATAGTAACATAACTGATTTTTATACTACTGAAACCCACAGGCAAACCTTAGCCTCAACATTTTGACCAAGATTTAGAGGAGGACTCAAAAATTTTGTTCGTTACATTGAGAACTTGTTAAATGGAGGTTCTTTTCCTTACTGTACCTTTAGCGGAGCTGAAAGTTTGCTTCATTATATGAGGACCTCGTTAAATGGAGATTTGTTAAATGCAGGTTTTAAAGTGTATCTTCTTAATCGTTGTAACAGCCGCTCCTCTCATTCAATTCAATTAAAGGCCCTATTGATATTCTCTGCGCATTCACGCCGTAAAAGCCAAGATTACATTACTCAAACAATCTAACTGTGTACCTTTCACAACTGATTTCATTTGATCCGAGATCACTTCCACATACAACTAAATATCGTTATTAAAAAACACTTCAATATATTTCGCACTCCAACCATTGTAAACCCACTTTTATCGTTCATTCAACCTTCGTGTTGTGAAGAAATATATCGTTTGACATGCTACAAATCTACATTTTACAAGTTCTTCAATGTTCAATGTTCAATGCGGTCTTACATTCTGTCACGCTTATGGTGTTATAAAATGAAGTTCTGTTTTTCATCTAACATGTTATTTTTTTCGTTTATTTAAGGGAACTATGGCAAATTAGTTGTAATTGAGTATGACTTTTTAACAATGTGGAGTAGTTTCCAGTGGAATCTAGCACTAAATAACATTGGATACCTTGACTTTTAACTGTTTACAAAGTTATATGTGACTCTACAAAAGCTACAACTAAACTTTAATTTAAATTCATGAAAAATCTTTTCCCATTTGGAACTCAAGATTGTATGTTATACGTTTGTCTGCTTCCTATTAATTATTTCTATTGTGCACTAGTGTGAACTGATCGTGCATGATATTATTTCTATTGTGCACTAGTGTGAACTGATCGTGCATGATAAATGGCTATCCCCATGCTCACTAATACACATACTATACGTGATACAACAATCAACCAGCATAATACGACAGCCTCCACCAATAAAAACTCCGGAAATACTATAACAACCTGAATGATTTTACTAATAGGAAGTATTAACGACATCTTGGCTGGCGAAGAAATTGTGGTTTATATGGTACCATTTTTGTCAACCAAACAACCAACATTGATAGTAATGACGTAAAATAGCTATATACATACAAAAACAAAATATAACTTACAATGTTCTATAAACACGAGGGTAATAAATTATACGAGTGCAATGTATTCACTAACAAGGATTAACAAATATTAACAAATAAATAAAAATAGTCACAGTGAATAAAGCATGGCAGCCGACGTTTCGATGAGACAAATACAAAAAGCAGTAATCTATTACTTCTTAAATGCCCCTGTAAAGGTTAGGATTAGACTAAAACAGTTCTTTCATTGTGTATATTTTACTTTCCTACTCGGTGGGGATCCTCACATGTAGTCCACGGGGAGGGCTAGTCAGCACGTGGTACACACCATAGATACAAACTGTCAATAATGCCACGCCCAAAAGCACAAAAATTATCACCAAAACAGAGACTTTGCGTTTCTCGCTGTGTTCACTTGACTTTCTTTTATTTTGTTCTACAAAGTGTAAGAAATACTCATTACTTTACTTAAGCAAATAATTATACAAACAATATCCAAGTTTACAGAATATATATATATATAGAACATAGCCCACAGTACTTTAAAAACTATTTTTGTTAGAGCAATTAATATTACAATTATAATACTACCCGAAACAGGCCATCTTTCTCCCAAATGCTAGGCTTAGTGTAGATAAAAGAGCTTTCAGATTTTCGGCTGCAGTTATTTGTAACTCCTTACCTTCTCATATCAAAAAAGTGCCACTTTGTCAATCATTAAGACCCGCGTTAAGAATCATTTTTATAGTAAATAGTTTATTCTATTTAGTTTAACTCAATTTAAATTATTGTTAATATCTATGTAGTCAATTACTGTAATATTATATACATATTCTTAATTAGGATTATAATAATTTTTAGATACAATATTTTGTAAATAGTTTCTTTCAGAAATTGTATCCTTTTTGCTATACAGGCCCCTATGGCTACCAGCCTTCGGCTGAATGGGCTACCCTTTCTAAATAAAGTTTTACTACTACTACTAATAGCTTTAATGGAACGGCTTGGTTGCTCACTTGCTGTTCCTTCTTAACTTTGCTGATGCTTACCTTAAACAAAAAACCTTATAAGTCTTTTTTTATTTAAGAAATTATCTCCCTATAATAGACATCTTTTCAAAGATGCATGGTCTGCGGTGCATGTTGCATGTTGTCATTTAATGTGCTGTAAAATATAAGGTTTAGTTCTCCAAAACTGCTTTTTCGAATTTTAACATGACCGGCTACCAAATGCGTATAACCGCGACGAACACTCCTAAAGTCATTAGTAACAAAATGTCTTATTTACCTTTTAATTTTGATTTAATAAAACCTCGAAACTTTATATGTTTCCTTGTTCCATGCAAAAACAGATAAATAAACATATAACAACTTTTGAAATTTTGTTGACCATCTTTCCATCGAATAACCTTTAATTATCTAAAAAGGACAAAAGAAAAATTTTAAACAAGCAAACAGTTAAACATACCCGTAATCTGGTCAGCAACAAGAACTGGTCCCAGAGTTACATGATGAACACGTAACTGCAT
>JAOBAY020045154.1:0-13669 GCA_025331085.2 Zoanthus sociatus
TAACTGTATCGAACACGACGGAAACAGAGGCCACGAAAGTTGATTTCTCGCCAAATACACAAACAATTTACAAATGCCAAAATTATATCAAAAACACGAAGTAAAAAAACATATACCATTTAGAAAAAAATCACTTTAGAGATGAACGAGAAAAGAAAATATTTCACTCGTGTACACGGACGTCGTACGGACGGACGGACAACGGATAGACATGACGTTATGACATTGAAAATTCAACTCGATGCATATACTGTATTTTCGTAAGTATGGTGCTTCGCAAGAGCTCCGCTGCGGCTCGTGTTCTTTACATTCCCCTCATGTTATCAAATGTCCGCCGTGTTTTATCGCAGTGTAATACACGGTTGCAGGCTTCTTTATTTGTGAAATAAACCATACCTTATTGGGTAAAAGTGATACTACCACACCTTCTTCCATCAAACAGTAATTTAGTCATAAACTGAAATAGTGACGTAATAGACGTCACGTTCACATTAAACAATGTCTCCTCAAAATTGCACTTTAAATATTTTGTCTTTTCATTAATATTTACTGATAAACGTTATTGTCTTCTCTTATCTCTATTCTGTTTTATTAAGCTCAGCCAACAGAACATGAAATTGTCTTATAATAGGAGAAAACGCACTGCTAGGAAGGTGGAGCGCATAGTATACGTTGGCAATATATCTCTAGTTATTATGATAACTAGCAGTTTATCTATATTGTCATCCCATTGCAAACATGTTTGGGGAGATGGGGAGACATGTATAAGTTACATACAAAATAATTTAAGTTTTAATGAATGACCTGCTGTGATAACTATGATTGTGAAATATTGTATATATTGAAATTAGGAGTTCCGAGCGAGACCGACATGTTTAGCTAACAGTAATGGTTATAAGTCATACGAAAGGATTTTAATTTTCGCTTCCGATGTGCTGAGTTAAAACCAATTACTGAAACGGTGCCAATAATTCTATCTCCTTCATCTTCCTTGGATCAAATTCTTCATTAGCAAGACTGAATAAAGTTTTTTTGAAATTTTCTTACTAGGTTCAATCAACAGCTTGTACAAGATCAAGCGCTCAGCCTCAGGAAACAAAGCCGTTCTCAGTCGACACCATGTTAAACAAAACAACAAAAATATTGCCACATTTAGAAGAACTATGTTTATGATTTGTATAGATCCCGTCTTTTCACCTCTAGCACTTTTCTTTGCTTCTAGAAATGTTGCTTTGAACGGAACAGTCTATTTTTGTAATCCAGTCAAGAAATTCAACTTCTATTTTTTTTTCTTTACGATATTACATTCTTCACAAAGAGTATTTACCTTATGAATGATAATTTAAAGATCAAAGGTTTTATCATGACTCACCTCTGAGATCGAGTAGCAAAGTTCTCAAACTGTTCCAGCTCATTTTTAGTAACTTTACCCGAGTAACTAACTTTCAGATACCTTTGACTCCACGGAAACAAAATGATAAATCATGAATATATTAGTAAATGAATACAATAGGTTTAAGTACCTCTCAAAACAAACCACAATACTTAAACTATATAATATTGCACAAAAAAGATATTGAAATTTTTGTTTTTAGGATATTTTATTTTCTTGCTATAGTGAAAACAAAACATTTTAGAAAATGCCAATTTCATTAAAGGATTAAAAAAGAATAACTTTGGAACGTAAATAGACCATTAAAGCATTTTTGTGTTTCGCATGGGTTCTGTTTGCTTTAATTTATTAAGACCTTTAATGATGAATTATTTCAATGAACGCAGTATATATCCTATTGAATGAGAACATCTCCATGTGAAATTGAATTTTGATTTATCTGACAAAACTCAAAGAAAAAACTTTTACTTTTTAAGAAAAGGGAACATTTACAAAAAAATATAATTACAGTGTATGGTAAACTTAAGTCACACTCACAGACACAGTCCCAGACACTGCTATATAAAGTACGTGACAATCACAGCCATAGTCACAGTCTTAGACATTGCCATAGTTATGGTCATAGCCATAGCCATAGCCATAGCCATAGTCATAGCCATAGTCATAGCCATAGCCATAGTCATAGCCATAGCCATAATCATAACCATAGCCATAGTCATAGCCATAGCCATAACCATAGCCATATTCATAATCATAGCCATAGTCACAGTCATAGTCATAGTCATAACCATAGCCATAGCCATAATCATAGCCATAGCCATAACCATAGTCATAGCCATAACCATAGCCATAGTCATAGTCACAGCCATAGCCATAGCTACAATCATAGATTATGAAAATTTGTAGATATAAATACAATTGAGAAACTGTGCACATTTTGAACGTATATTACAAGATTCAGTAAAGTGTGATCTATAAACGTTTTTATTTTTTTCAGCCTCAGTCTGAGCTTGTTTTTTTAAACTTGTTCTTGATTTTCGACTTATTTGAGCCTCATTGTTCTTATAAAGTCATTCTTATAAAAAAAAGCAGCTTATAAACCCAGCAAGAGATCAATTTTTTTTTTTTGCGGAGCAGCATACTTAAGTATACTTATACCATAGTATTACGTCATGTCCATCCGTTCAGGTCCGTCCGTCCGTACGACGTCCGTGTACACGAGTGAAATACTTTCTTTTCTCGTTCATCTCTAAAGTGATTTTTTTCTAAATGGTATATGTTTTTTTTCTTTGTGTGTTCTTTGATATAATTTCTGCATTTGTAAATTGTTTGTGTATTTGGCGAGAAATCAACCTTCGTGGCCACTGTTTCCGTCGTGTTCGATACAGTTAAGTACTGTTTTATAAATAAAACTGTCATTTGAAGTGTTCAAAATAAATCAAAGAAATTAAAAAAAAATCTTACTTGTAGGGCTTCTACCACCCAAACTACTGGGGCTATTAGGTTGAATCTTACTGGGAGCTCCGCTTTTAGGCAGTGCCTAAATCTATATATTAAATATTTAAGCGGTAATATTTTTGACATTTTTAGATATAACTTGAAACAACCAAAAGGAAATGCAGATAATAATGGAACGTTTTGTTTTTGCAGTACGAAATAGTATATTTTTAAAAGCAATTAACAAAGCGGAACTTCATGTAGTTCCAAGTTTGTGTGTAAAAAAAGTATTCATGAGACTTTTAACGTAATCAATTTGACAGCAGAAAGAACACTTTCAGTCTCAGAGTTCTTACCGCGTGCTTTCTGTTTTCATTATACCTATAATACTTAGATTTTTTTGAAACTGATAATATATATTATGATATTAGATGACCGGAATATTTAAGTTTAGTGCGTGACTATATTAAAAGAAATTCCAACACAATATGCATATGGTTAGTAACATAGAGCAACATCACGCTACATATCTTTGTCATCCGTCTTTTATCAATGTTTTGTTTACTGTTAGATATAAAATAGATCACTACATTGTTGGTTAAATAAAGATTAGAGTTTTATCTTCTCGTGCTGAAAATCAATCCTGATCATTCACTATGCTCAATTGATATTTTAAACAATATTCCTTTCTATAACTATATAGTCTTTATCGTCATCATTACCGTTCGCGGTGCCCATTTTTGCCAATTTCAGAGAGTTGTTCCTATTCGTTAAAAGCAAATTGTGCTTTTTATCTTTTTTTATTCATAGTTTTTTAGAGTTTTACGCAGACGGAAAGACATGCGAGTTTTGTCTCTTCATGTCGAACTGTTGATCAGGACTTGTTCGCCAAATTCCTTTCAAAACTCGAAGACAGATAAATCTCGAGGAAGTGTGCTATGCGCCTCAACGAGGCAATTATATTTTTACTGAATTCAATCTCTTCCGTTAAGATGTATCGAATACCAGAGTAACAGCCAAAAACATTTGTGTTTTATCCATAAAACTATTGCAAGCACACCCATTCCTACCTTCAAATGAACTGTAGCATTTTGCCTTACCGTCAAAACATCTTTTTGGTAAAACTTTCCTCCGAGAATCAATGTGCCAGAGATAGCAACAGTTCCTGTTCTTTGACTATTCAAAATTAAGCAACTATATGGCAATTAAACAACACTTCCAATGAGAATTCTTAGATAAAATTGAGTAAAACACGAAATGTTGACATCACTTTAATTCAAACATTAATTATTTTAATTCTATTTTTTTTGTTAAATTGTTAAGTTCAGAGCGTGTGATACGTGGGTTGTTTGGCGACCAATATATAAAATGCCCCATTACACATTTCCAATATCTCACCTGCCGCAAAACCAAGTTGAAAAATAATTACTAATAAATTAGCATTATGATTTATTTTGCTTGTTCACAGTTCTACCATAACCAACAGTGATATTTACTATTCATTGTTTTGTCTATTAAAACTTGTGAAGGTCTTTTTCCACTTCTGTCATCATGCATTGAAAATAATGCCTTTTCCTATTTATATGTCATTTAAAAGCAGGTGTTAAAAAGTAATTTAGAAAGAATGACGTTGAAGTGATAAAATATTCATGGTTTAGATTTGTAGTATTGACGGAGCCCAAGTAAATAGCCACAAGTGTTTTGCAAGGTTTCATTCCCAGCCTATCTGAATTTTTCATATGATATACTATGGATCGAAGCATTTTGTATTTTCAAGCTGATAAACTAAAACAAAGAACACAATAGAGACGATATTGCTAAGTTCATTATACAATTTCTGATTGTCTTTAATTGCCTTCTCAGCCGATAAAAAACGATTTTGGTAAGGAATGCAATAAAATAACTCTTTGGGGGCCAGCATTTTAGATAAGTGTCGAGACAGTATCTTGCAAATTCTTTGCAAATGATTATAGGAAAAGAGTTAGAGGTTGTTATGTATTCATAAGTTGAATTTGTTTTTAACAAAATCACTGAAATGCTTGTATATATAAACATTTTTAGAGTAAACACTTGCAATTAAAGTTGCTTAATTTGTACTGAGACCCATGCCTTACTAATTGCAACATTATTTGTTGTGATTAATGTAAAAATCAAAAATAATTTTACGTCCTCTGAGAAAGTAAACATACTGTTTTGACAAAAGTTGTGTTCTGCGACTGTTTATCACACCTTTCAAAACAAAATGCCATAACTCATTCCTAGTTGTTATATCAGCATCTGACGTTTTCTTTAATTTTCTTATACATTAAATGACTTTACAGATATATCTCAATAATTCAGGATAATTTGACTTCAATATTTTCTTTAATCCTTCCTGTTCGTTTTTTGAATAAAGGTAATCAAAGTTCAGTATATTGAATCAAAACTCCAACATGAAATACAAGTCAGTAAGAAATACGGTTCCGGCATATTTTTTAATACATCTATAGTGGGAACATAAATCTCTGATTTTTATCATAATTATATCAAAAACAAATACACATGCATATTTTTTTGTTTTCTTCTAATGATAAAGCAAAAAAGCTGTATAAAAATTATTACAATGTTCGACACTGACAAAAATCTCCAAAGTTTTGGTAGTAACTTCTACCTTTATCAGGGAGTGAATGTTAGTACTGGTTTATTTATATTCGAAGTTTTTACGAATTTATTAACGTTTAAGTCCCTGATGAAGGTAGAAGTTACAAACGAAACGTTGGAGAATTTAAGACCGTTATACGTTTTTAAGTCAGTGTCAAACATTTTAATGATTTTATAATTCTAGTATACATAACTGCAATTTTAACTGTATTTTCAAAAAGCTGTATAACTTGTCTCATATAAGACAATGTGGATTTATCAAAAGAGGACACAACTTACTTGAAGGTGAATTTTTATACGCAATTTGATTTCTGTTGCTCACTCAATTGTAGAATATTAGCTTTTACTTCTTTTCTTGTGAATTTAGTGCACGTTTGGCAGATTTCATAAAAATGAAGATATTTTCCCTATGAATTTAATAAGGATTGTCCTTTAAAATCTTTTCTCCTACTGATCAAAAAAACCTTCACAATGGGCGTAGTTTAATTCATAAATTGCCATTTTAAAAAAAATTCACAGTGTGACTCCGTTCTTTCTCATAATTAAATATTGCAATTACTGAAAGCGATTTTTCTCTGACGCATTGTCAAAATTGATTGAGACATTTAGATTGTCTAACCTCCTTCGTTTTAAAAAAGATGTAACCAGAATGAACACGGCTACTTTATTCTTGCAAGTAGGTTTAAATAGAAGCTTTTTTACCGCTGGCTTTGGGATTAATAAAATTTTGGTGGTCTTTAATTTTTGAGACTTCGGACCTATTCACAGGGAATAAGTGATTTTAGTAATATGTAATGAGTGAATGAAAGCCAATTCCTAAAATTTTTTTCCTATTCTTTCTATACCCATATTTCTAAGACTATACATTTTTTAGTTTCATTCAGAAAAACTGGATCTGTTAAATTCGATCCTGCATTTTTTTTGTCCAGCAAAACAAAGAAAATGTACAGGATTGAGCTTATCAATGTGTCAATGAATGTATTTACATATAAATTCTATTTTCTTCGTATTCAATTTTCATAACATAATACAACCAAATGTGGAAAAAAAATTAAGCAATCGATCTTTTTAACAATTAAAACCTACTTAAAAATGGATATGAAAAGAAATTAGTTTTAAGAGATACATCACTTCATTTAAAAAGTTTAAAAACCTATAAAAAAACACAAACAAGTATTGGAGAAAAGTATTTCTGAAAAGCGAGTGTAGAAAGTAATAAGCGACGACACCGAGTTCATTTAATTAACCACCACGCTTATCCACCGCATTCAAAAATAAAAAGGATTATCTATCGCAACGCGGAAGAAAACTGGGTACATACATGTGCCTCATACAAAGGCAAAGCATACAAAAATGTGTTTATGAATTGCAGTTATTTTAGCAGACGTTTGTTTTCATTTAATTTATAGCCTCATTTGTTTCGTTTTGATTTTTTTCTGCACACGGAACGCGGCCAGCGAGAATATATTTATTACAAACAAGAATATAATGAAACAGGTGTGGTTTATTTAAAAAAGCTTCGTAGCTTAGGAAAACAACAACGGCAGCAGCAGAGAGTAAGAAGAAAACAGAAATTCTGCTAGAATGATGATGATGATGATGATGATACTGCTACTGCTGCTACTACTGATGATAATATTGATGTTAATGGTTAAGAAGATAAATATGTAACGGTGGTAGTGAAGATGATGATAATAGAAGTGATTATGGTGATGACGATGACGATGATGTTGATAATGACAATGATGATGATTATGATGGTGATGATGATGATGTTGATGATGACGATGGCGATGATGATGGTGATGATGATAGTGGGGATGATGATGATGGTGATGATGATGGTGATGATGATGGTGGTGGTGATGATGATAGTGGCGATGATGATGATGATGATGGTGATGATGATGGTGATGATGATGGTGATGATGAGAGTAGTGATGATTGTGATGATGATAGTGGCGATGATGATGATGGTGATGATGATGATGATGGTAGTGGTGATGATGGTGATAATGATGATGATGGTGATGATGATGATGATGATGAAGAAGATGATGATAATGATAATAATGGAGATGCTGATAATAATGGTGGTGATGATGCTGATGATGGCCATGATGATGATGAGGATGCTGAGGAATATCCTTAAACGACTACAAGGACAAAAATATTGTGTTTTTTCCAAATCAAAATCCAAAATTCTTCATTTGAATCAAACTGTGTTTCAAATCAAACCGGAAACTTTTGATTTAAAATTAAAATGGGGCATTACATACGTGTCGAGGTGAAAAGGTTCCCTTTACGTCGAACTGTTAAATTGAAGTAAAAATCATATCGCTTACTAAAGAGAACACTCTCGTGCTTCTGATCAAAGGTACGTTCTCTGAAAATAAACATTTGTTAAGGATCTGTTAAACTCCTTTAAAATACGATGCAGTCAGTTAAGGAAAAGTTTCACATACAATGATGACAATCTGCTGTAGCAAAATAATCTGGAGAGTTTTTATCCTTACAAGAAGAGATCCATTAGATTTGGGTACCGGTTGAGGGCTATTTGTAGCATATTACATCGATTCCAGTTTCCGTGATTAGCTTATTGGACGCGCTAGTACCCAGTATATCTAAAAAAATTGAATACACTCAAAAGAAGATAACAACGACAGAGGCGGAGAACAAAGTGATACAAAATGATGAGGGAAAAGAAAAACAGCTTAAACAGAATAACTGAAGACAAGAATAGCTTACTTTATCTGCAGAACTGTATGTTTGAATACAAGCATAATCAATAATGACAAGATAATCATATGTTTTAATTTAAAAAATGCTTGTGTGAATTGCAGATGTGCATGTTTCCATTGCATGCTTCCTAAGTTTGAATCGTAGAATCTTGATTCGAATTTAAGAATTACAGCTGAAATTGGATTATCGAGTCCATGTTAGCACTGAAGAATCATACGCTTGAATTTAAACAGTGCATGTTTGAATTAAACGATTGAACTAAAGAATTGCTTTTCTGAATTATGACACGGTAAACGTGCCATAAAAGGCAAGTGTAATAAATCAACAGTTTTCTTCTTTGTTAGTCAGATTCTTTTCCAACAATCCCATGAACCACTTCAACCTTTTTGATAGTTGAGTTCGCAACACCGCGGAGAGAAACAGACGAGCCAAATCCAATCGGTGAGCGACCAAGGTATCCCGAGTTTGCTCCTGGCGTTAAGGCCCCATGGGAGCCCGCAGACAGCATGCGTTCCCGCATCGCATGCGTATAGGTAAGTGGCATCTGACGTTTGGTAATTTCACTGTTGCTACCCCTCAAGTCCAGAAATTTCCGCACAATTTTACTCCAGTCGAGAACTGTTTCAATTCGAGGAATATTTTCCCGATGCTCAATATTCCCATTTGGCAGCCACGAGCTGTTGGATCCGCGGTAAATAGGATCCATAGAGGTGCTCTCAGTAAAAGGTTCACCAGTACGTAAGATATCAATGATGTCAGCCCGGCAACATTTACACTTGGTTTTGAATAAGATTTTGGCGTATGTAACGAATTTTGTAAACACATTTAGCGGAGACGGAGTGGCTGTAGATCGCTTCATGTTTCGAATCAACTTGGCGCGGCCGAATTTCCATTCAATGTCTGACTGCGCCTGAATGCGTTGGTAAGTATCACTCATCATAGCGATAAGAAGATTGATCAAAACAACTATAGTGATGATGTTGTACACGCCAAAAGTGAAACGCGCCAAAATGAACATTGCATCAGGAAATTTGTACATTGTCCCTTTTTGTTGACTGGGATCCAAAAGCTGTATTTCAGTTAGCCCGAATAGGCTAAAAAACAACAGTTCAAAACATTTTAAAAATCCAAAGTCTGGGGTCAGTACACTTTGTTTACTGTCGTTGGGGTACATGGGTTTGTAAACAGCGGCCAGATGCGCCGTGAAGCCGGTCATGAATATCAGTAGAATCACAAGAAAGCGTACTAAGTCCTGCATTAGGTCGCCGATGATCACTCCCCACGGGCCAAACAAATGGTGGAAGGAAAGAAAATCCAACAACTGCGTGAAGCAAAACATCATAGCCACAGCGAACAGTTGGTTACGAGCGTATATCACACCGACTCGAGTATAGCCCTCAAAGGCAAAAGCTATCAAATGAAGAAGAATTCCAATCACGCTCAGCACCAAAACAAGAATTGGAATCCATCCCAGTCCCGCGCGGTCGTGTGGTTCCGTTAACTGGGATAAGAGCAGTCCTGATAGCCAGATGAGTAACAGCCATTCATACCAGTGCGGTAGTAGATCGGTATAACTGTGCCCCCATGGTACCACCGTCGTCAAACAGAACAGCAGAATTAAGTATATATGCGAAACAAGATGGCAGACGAACTTAATGATGGGAACTTTGTGATACTTGATATTCCATGGCAGACACAGAAACACCCAAAGCAGAGGACACAGAATGGAGCAAATAAACAACAAGAATAATTTCCAATCTTCCCACTTGAAATTTCCGCGCCACACATCTCCGAGATAAAGTTGAACAGATGGATGAGAAACGCATTCCTTTTGTTCGCACTCTATTAAAACATCCAAAAACGGCACTTCACGATCATCAACTGCAGTTAGTAACGTTTCTGCCCCGTCCACGCACGCAAGAGACAATAATTCAGATGCTAAAATTTCGCACACATTTCCTGCGTTAATAAGGTCACGACTCCGTTCTTTCTCGCGCGTGGATTCCGCGCGATAGTGTCTAGAAAGTTTTGCGGCGGCATATATTGGTGCAGGTGTTTGAAGTATGAAATCCACCATTGATTCGTTGTTGTTCATTTTGGAACACACCATCAGATCAAACAGGAACTGTAGGAAAAAACATATTCTATAGCTTTATTGTTGAGAAACTTGCTACAACAAACTTTAAAGGTTACATGTTTATTTGCATTCTCTTCTTTTACTTACAAGTATATAAAATTATTGCGCTAGGTTACATTTAATAGTTTCATATAGTTCCTAATGTATAAGTGAATCTGATTTGTGAAAGCAAAAAAAGAGTTTGTGATTTGTTTTAGATTATACATCATAAATTTCTTTGCATAAATCAGGAACTATAGCACTAATAGTTTGTTTCCCAATGTTTGTTCTAAGCTTTCGGTTATAAATTAAAGATTGCTATAGATAAAAATACGCCAAGATCTGAGCCGTCGTGCGAATAAATATTAGCCTCTGGCTAGGAAGAATGTTCTTTGCTGTCGCCGTCGCAGCCCGCATTGCTTAAGGCTATATTCACACGATACCAGTAAAATTTTTGACCTGCTAAAAAATTTGCACGTTTTGGGTTTTGTTTACACGGAACCAGCTAAACCGTACAAATATTTCACCAGCTACTCAAACAAATTTTCGCCCTGCCAAATTGAGGTCAAATTTTTGTCCGATGCCCTCAAAAAAGATGATCGGTACCGTATAATAAACGCTTCAACTGGATAACATTGGAACGGTTAGAGGATATTGACAAAGTAACTCGGCTACCTGATTACACAACTTCAATCTGCGCATGTTAACGCGGTAAATAGCTGGAAAGTCAGCGCGGGCTTTAAGCATTCTCGTACCCAGAGCCCACACGACCTATGGCCAAACCAAGGACTCTGGCCGCAATGCTGGCGGAAGTCCGAGATTTGCTGACTTTTTTTAACGCATGCGCATTTTAAGTTATTTATCGGGGCATCGAGCGGTGTTACAACCAACACTAGGCTACCGTTGGATCCGTCCATAATATCCTTAACAAACATAATGTTTGGGACATTTTGCCAATAGACTTCATGATTATAAATGTTGTGTTTTTTACAGTCACGTAACTTTTAATTTTGGCGCCGTGTAAAATTTATGCAGACAATTGAATTTTGTTTCTATGAATTTGATGTCACGAAAGGCGTTTAAGGAAGTTTGTTTTTGTATCTTTTTTGGCTGTGAAGTGAGCTGATATGTTTTATCAGCAGTGCATTTTTCTTTTATCACTACAGGAAGAAAAGGTCAGTACCAATAGCACATCTGACGAGCTAGCAACCGACTTCAGCCACATGAAGATAACAGATGAATCTTTTCTTTCTCCGGAGACCGCAAGTCCTACCTCATCAACTGGAGACGGGAATGGCTCTTCAACCGCTAGAACGCAGCCGCGTGAATTGTTCAATACTTTTCTAAACCAATGTAATATTCAAGCACTTGGAAGACCTTGGCTGGAATGGGGCGAGGTAAGCAGCCGAACACGGTGCCGATACATTCAGCGATCCAGCGAGATTGTTTCCACCGTCCTTAAAACTATTTTGCAAATTAACGCACCTCATTTGTGGGAAGCACTCCAGTCATGTGATGTCGTGAACCGGCAGCTGGGTCTTCATGCCGTATCTCTACCTTCAGAGGTAGGATACCTAGAGGCTCTGGCTGAGTTACACAGTAACGCAGCCTCCTGGGATACTCGTCGTCAGGTATTGTCCGTGATGACAGGAGTGGCTTCTTTTAAAGCCATCTCCACATTTATACCTGGTTTGACCCAGTATCGATATACGATGGCCAAGCTTCACGGTGTTCAGCATGGAAGAAATGCTCCCGTACCCGAAAAGAAGGCTCCAAGACTTCAAATTGAGCCAAAACAATTAGATCACTTTCTGGGTTTTATAACTAGCCCTCATTTAGTACAAGATTTGCCATTTGGGGAAAAACACCTTCACCTCTCTTCCGGGAAAGTAATCACTGTGCCAAACATAGTGCGCACAATGATACCTGAGCGGATTGTGACGCAGTACAATCAGTATTGTGCTGAGGCCAATTTTAAGCCTTCAAGTCGAAGTACCCTGTTGCTAATTCTGTCAAAGTGCAGTGCGTCTGTCCGCACGTCCCTACAGGGGCTAGATTATTTCGCGGCGGAAGGAGGGAGAGCATTTGATGACCTTGCTTCCATAGCAGATAACGTTTCGTTACTCAAAACTAATGGAGAAGAGTGGGGCGGAAGAATTAAAGATCAGCTGAAAGCAGGAAAGCTCTACCTAAAGAGTGATTTTAAGGTAACTATTAATGATTCAAACCATATTGTATTTACTTTTCGAATTTTAAAATTCGTTTTAATTATCGTTAGATAATACTTTTATTAACCAGGATAACGTTATTATGGTAACACTAAAACAATTACTATATAATGATGATAAGATATTTATTTAACCCTCGGATGCACATGCAAATTCATACCCCCACCGTGGAACAAGGGGGGAGGGGTGGATGGGACCCCCCTAGAGTTTTAGTATGTTGAAGTATTTCAAAACGATTTTACTTTAAGTAGAAAGCCTTTGATCTTCTCTAAAAGAAAAAAAATAATAAGTAAGCACTTTGCATGATTTTAGCCACTAGATTTTCTTCTATTGTCAGGAGCCTATAGGTTATGGGCTCCTGCTATTGTTGAAAAAAGTTGGCAAAACATATACTTTTGCTCAAAAATGGCTTGACCACCTCCTACTTATGACGTAATATATCCTTACCCTAGAAACTGACCATCACTGAACTTAAAATGCGCTCGAGGGATGAATGAACAGCTACTGAGAGCATCAGGTTCTAATCCTCTAGGAGAAAACTCAGAAAAGATAGTCGGGTTTGCGAAATTGAGGAAACGCGAACTCGAAAATAAAACGGGAGGAAACTTGGGAGAGGAAGGAGGCGGAGCCTGTAATCATTTTTTTAACGGCCTGCTCTGTTATACCAGCTTATGGTATATGCTCTGATTGATCAGATTTGATAGTTAACATCGTCACCTAATTGCATGACAGTCATCCGTAAGATAACCAACGAGAATTTGAATACACGTTACAACGATTCCTACTTTTAGACGACTGAGTGCGAAATGTTTTTCCCTCCCTTCCTTATTCCTGCCACTTCCCCCTTTTTCCTTGATCACGGGCACATTTTTTCCGTGCCTTTGACTTAGGCCCTGTTTATATGGAGCAGAGTTGTCCCGGGTAGAAGGGTTACTCTCTCAGAAGAGTCAACTTTACCCAGCGTTTACATGATAAAATGTTATCGGGTTTATAACCCGGGTACAATCGATGCCACAAACAACAAAAACATTTTGGCTTAGATTTTTTGTTCATATTGTGTGTAACAATTTGATTTATAAATTTTTTAGAATTGTTGTTGCTGAAGTAATACAA
>JAOBAY020045174.1:0-13663 GCA_025331085.2 Zoanthus sociatus
CTTTTAAAAACTGCTGGCTACACCTCTGTACAAAATTAATAAACATGAAACAAAATAAAATGATATAAACTGTGTTTTTCATCAAAAAGTGCTCTTGCCTTAAAAAGATTTGTAATTGCTCCTAAACTTAAGATGGAAAACATCAGCGCTAAATTTTGATGTTTGTCGTCACTTTAGCAACAGTTATGGCTCATCGGTACGTGAAGCCGGCCTTATGTTCTATAGCTTTTCTTCTCAAGGTAGCTATACTCGATCCACGCCACATCTCTCCTCCACTGGGAATATTACACTGTATGTCTTGTAGCGATGGCGACGATGAGATTGGCATATCTCGGCCAGAGAAAGGCTGCTGAAACGTTTGCTGAGATTGTTGACTAACTTGTTGCTGAAGATTAATTCCGAGGTGTGATCTTTGCATCTGTGTCTGATGAGGGTAGGTCTGTTGTAACACCTCATGCGCAGATTGAGCGAAGACGTGATGTGGCGGCGATAAGTTGAGCGAAGACTGGGACTGAGCCATGGTGGGCATGCTCGCCGCCATTGTTGTTGGCCAGCGGTGATCATTGTGAAAAGAACACATTGAGTCGACGAGAGGGTTGGCATTGTAACTCTGAGCCATATGCGAGGGCAGGATTGGTGCGGGCGGACGAAGAATAGCTGCCGTCTTTTTTCGCTTTTTCCATTTTGCTCTCCTGTTCTGAAACCACACCTGTTTTATCCAAAATAAAATTGAGAATTTTAATTGAAGTTTATTTAAGAAATAAAAAAGCCTAAGCTGTGTATTACCCTGTGATAAAACACGACGGGTATTTGAGAACACGAGAGAAAAATAGAGAACACGAGCCGCATTGCTTTATGATATAGATTTTACACGCAGCGAGTAGAAACAACAAAGCACACAGATTCACAAACTGACGCAATTTAATTGTTGACAGTTTTCCCTTCTTCTTGTTAATGTGATAAATTACTTTTGTCTTCAAAACTTTCTTCTGCTTTGCAAAGAATCCCATCATAAGTGTCTTTAAATAAAATGTTTTCCGCCATCTCTAACAAAAATGTTGGCAAGAGGAATGCCGGTGGCGAAAAACAATAATACACGCTTTTTCTATGTTTTATACTCTGATAAAACATGGATTTTTGACCAATCAGAGAGCGCGCAGGGTCCTATCTATATTATAATTAAGAAATATAACATGTTCTTCGTGCCTCCGTGGCGAACGTTTGGGAGAATTCGAGAGCAGATCAGTGAAAATCCGAGGTTCAGTCGAGAGTTTTCACCTGCTCGAGAATTCTCATAAACTCTGCCAAGGTTTTCACCAGGATATAAAGACACGGACACCGAGAACAGGTTTTATTACCGTGCCTAGGCCGCAGGCCGTTATATCGCAGCATATCGGCCGATGTTACATTTGTGCCGGTGAGCCGCAGCCCCAAAGTAACGTAAGCTCTGACCATGCAGGCCCAGCAGCCAACGATTACTTAGCGATAAGATCCGAGAACATGGACTAAACAGATTTAATAAAAAAAACTCTAAGCCAGGCACGGTAATAACCACGAAATGGTTTTATTTTCTTTTATAAAATTAACAAAGAAACAATATACGAAGCGCGTATGAATAGCTTAATTTCTTTTATGAAACTGTAAATTCTCACAACCTGAAGACAGAGCCAACCATATTGCTTACGTCATTTCCGTGCTTAATTCATAGCGCTATGAAAACACACTTGTAGACCAATCAGAACGCACGTACTATCCAAATTATTTTATAAATGTAAATGACATCTTACAGTAGATTTCGAAGTTGTATAAATAAAAAATATAAAATATTTTTGATCAGGGTAGTTTGTGATTGCTACTCGAGTTTTTGGACTTTCTCCTGAGGCGTCGGCCGGAAAGCTAAAACGTTAAGAGCAACAATACTATAAAACATAATGAAATGTATACATTTTCTATGTAATAAAATGCAAAACTTGTTTTAAAAGTTTTGTAATTAAACAATTCCTTTTATTTTCCGAGAAAACGAAAGTAGCTTATAAAATTTCCCTTACTAAAATTTGAAGTTTGAGGCAGTCTTGTGCCGAACTCAGTGAAAAAATGACAGCAAATTTATTTGATAAAAGATCGAACGAAATAGCTAGACTTATTCACTATACATATATATAGATAAAATCGACTACTTAAAATACAACTTTTGAATAAATACGTAAATAAAAAACTATGAATCCCATACATTTTTCATCCATTTGGCAAAATCAAAAACTAGACACTATACAGCTTTAAATGAGTTGATTAAAATTTTTGATGTTTTTTTTGTTCCGATTTATTAATATTTTAAATCTAATTCATATATACTGTACACTAACTAGAGCTGACATGAACGAAACTTGCATTACATTGTGTGTGGATTAGTTGTATAGTTTAAATGGTATAGTTCTTGAAAGGGCTGCATGTGATTGTTTCGTTTCATTACCTCCATGCAGGGTAATCATTCATTTTCAGTCGAACTAAAATAAAAGCTTGTTTTGTTATTCAAGTTTTTTTGATACTTCGCGTTTTAAGCGAAGAAAAATTTAAAAATCCACAGTTCTTGGCTGTGGGTTGGGTATACACTGCCGGTTATACATGGTCAGTTTGTGTGTTCACAAGTTATTAAAACTGAAAATAAAAATCAATTAAAAATACACATTTGGTATTTTAAGTTATTTAAGTTATTAAGATGAACGTTGCAAAAACCAGGATTAATTTCAAAAACTGAAAAAGATACTTGTGTAGAAGGCTTGAAAAAAAATCCAAGATGCGTTGGGCGACCGATACATCCTGTTTCACTCTGTTTTGAAAGCTCAAAGCCAGCGGGAAAGGATAAACACAGAATATTGTGTGTAATTGTTTTTTCGACAAAAAACGTTCTGACACTCCATATCACAGGGACTACTCGAACTGAAACTCACAACATATCAAGGAAACTTAAAAATATAATGCCGTGGTCAATACAATGTGGTTCAGGAATTGTCCAACAATATATTCATTAATGGTTGTAACTAAAAATTAATAATTACTCTTTTTAATCTGTTTGTTCAAGGAAGAAAAATAATTATTTTCTACTAACTTTTAAATTAAAGTAGCAGACGATGTCTTTTATAAGCAATAATCGACTTGTTACTTTAGAAATTTATTCAATTGATCAACAGAAGCAAAACATGAAAGATTTTATAGTGTTCAAAACACATATAAATTATAATTTCTTCGCGAGAAAATACCAAATAAAATATTTCTTTCTTTCTTTGAAAGAGTCGTTAAGATTTGCAAACAGATTCGTTAAAATCTATTTTCACTTTTTTTGGAAACTAAAGTAACAAGATATATCGAACTTTCTCCGCACATTTTGTTGTACATGTTAAAAGTATAAATAGATTTAATAAAATTAACAAAAGAATAAAAACAGTTATACAAGTTTTGGATTGTTTTGCTTGCAAACACTTTCATGGCCGGAGACTTCGTTAATTATCTTTCCAAATTTCTAACACGAAGCGTGAGAAATTACACTTTGCGAATTATGTTTCCTTTTGGCAGATTATTGGGCGAACACAAGTTCTTACAAGCTTTTTTCATTTTTCATTCATTATCATTCTTCCTTAATTTAAGTTCCGGTTCTTGGAAAATATAATTTTAATTATTTTTGAACTATACCAGTGTTTTTCATCCGAATTATTCAGTTCTTAATAAAACTGAACTACGATCAACTCATAAGAGATTGTTTGTTGTTATTTTAACCTTTTCAACAGTGCAGAAATGAGCGGGTATTAGAAACGTGACTGATGTTTTTCTCATGATAACATTCATTTAAAAAAAAAGCCCATAGCCATAAGTTTAAGTTTGACAGTCGTTTGAAACTACCGTATGAAAAAGGAAGTCGCCACTAGTAATAAGCAAGTACGTACTCGCTGTTTCAACAAAGATTTTACTTTTGCGGAAGGACCTTGTCATTTGGTACAATTCTTTTGACACATTGGCGAATATGTCTCTTAGCTAGATATTCTTTCTGTGTATTTTCTACCGGCGCGGTTCGCTATTCAACTGATACAAAATGAATGAGTTGACGTCAAAAGGTTGAAACTGGAAAACTCAAATTAACGAAATATTTAAACAACAACTTAAACTCAAAAAGCTGCGCAAATAACGAGCAATTCGTAATTATTCTACGGCTTTCCGTGTGTTGTTAAATAAGTGTATCATTTTTCTTCCTTTTCATCAAATTATTGGATAATTTCCTTAGGATAAAAACTTTATTTCTGATCGTTTATTAATTTACAAGTTTCCAGCAAGCAAGATTATTTGTAGTGCTAATTGATAAGCAACTCAAAAAATTCGGTTACCAATTTTTAACTACCATCACTAAATGATAAAAAATGAATTGAAAATGCTAAGGATTGTTTTTGAAAAATCATAGAAACAGTAAATTTACTGTTGACCCATTCAAAACACGCCGTGAATATCCTTCATAACTAACAAGTACTTCCTTAAAAATATCAATTTTAAAATTTGAAAGGATGGAAACTTCGTCTAGAACAGAGACTCATGTAAACGAATGGTAAATTTCTCCATTCTTTACTTTAAAAATTAATTTTTTTGAAGAAAATCGAAACATGTCGTTTAATACTGTTAGCAGTATCACAATGAATATAACAACGTACTTCTCACTGAAAGTTACTTTAACAACACGCTGAGAATTGCGGGCAATCCAAGGATCATCTCTCCTCGTTATTGAAATATTTCCTGTGGATATGGCACAGTTTTGGTTTGTTGTTACTAGCCCTTAGCAGGAGACCAAGGCTCTTAGCTTCTCGTTTGTGACGAGGAGGAGTGCACACCGCAGTGATGTTTTTGCAAACCTGTTACAACGTATTTCATTCACAATAACACCATGAACCATCTTATCACAAAATGATGAATATGGGGAACATACTTCAAACAATGTCATCTCACTTTAAATTCTCACGGGTAAAAAACTTAAAGAAACATTCTTTAAACATAAAGAAAGAATTTTCAAGTCCTTTTTATCGATGAACAGGTTGAAAAACAAACCGAACATTCAAAAATATCAAAAAAGCTTGAAAACTGACACAGTATATATACGAACTACTCCAGTTATTACTTTTAATATTAATCTTTGCCAATACCGTTCTCTGTCAACGGAGAATTATTCATCTCTTTGTCTTTTGATAATTAAAATCTATTTCCAATGTATTGAGTCCGCGAATATCCGAAAACTTTAAACGTCAACATAAGAGCTAACATTTATAAACAGCGGGCAAACCTCTTACGCATAAAGAGAAGTGCATATAAAATATTTTATTTGCTCTACCAACATACTTTAATCTAGATTAATTTTTCATCCTTTAAACTTAAATTTATTTAGCGAAGTTGGGTCGTGTTTAGCACCTTTAGTAGGTCGTCTTTTTTAAAATTAGCTGTATTCAACGAACGGTCGAACAATAAATGTAAAATATTATCATATTTTAATAAATACGGTTCTTCAAGACATTAAAGCTTTTAAGTACATTTAAAAAACCACATTAGTAACTCGAGCACTTATTTTGCACTTGAATATGAAATTACATTTAAACACTTTAATATTGAGAGAAAATTTGATAAAATGTGTTTATGCTTTTTATTCGAAGTACAAAGTATGTTCACATAAATGAATACAAACTATATAGTGATAAGTTTACAAGCGTCAAATTTAAAGAAAAGTTAAGTGACCTCAGTAAGTCATTTCTGTAGTCATATTTCACTCAAATTGAATATTCATTTAAGATGTACACGAGCAAGACAAAATGTTTTTATTTCTTTTCGACATCCGACCCTTCAACACGTCAACAACACAACTATCGGTGTATTGCGTTGGAGAATGATTTCCGCAACTCGCAGTTTTCAATTCGCTATTTCATTAAAACATTCCTCAAGAAATGGTTTTATCTTTCTAAAAATATAACGTTAGATATTTTTGTATTACATGCACGTATCAAACCAGCTCCAATTTTAGTCTATTTTTCGAATTAGTCCGTTTACAGACGAAACAATAGTGCGCCAAATTGTTTGATTTTGCTGTTTCCTCGATCCGATCAACGGTATCAACATTTAATTAAACGAAAGTTCCTCTTTTACAAATAGTTATACCAGTAATCTTGTATCTTACGTACTAAAGTTAGCAATTGAAATTCGCAATTATATTGATGACTTTCATTGTCTTGTCTTCTATAAGTAGCAGAAAATAGAAAAAGGCTTTGTGTCTTTCAATAAACTCGGAAACTTTAAACAACCGAACTGCTATAGCCTCGAGGTATATGAGCTCTCCTCTAAAGAGTGTCTAATTTTCACTAATTACTCTTACGCGCTCCTAAAGTATAGACCATAGTGCTAACTGGACTTGCAGAAAATCCACTACATTAAACTCAAGACTTTTGCTTTGGAAAACGTCCGATTATAAATGAAACAAAGACGTTATAAAGCGGGCACTGCAAGAAGTTACTTGCACAAAAATGAGGATTGTGAATGATGTAAAATATTTTCCCTAAGTAAACACGGCTTGCCGGTCAGACCAACTTTTAATATCTTGGCGGTTTTTTTATAATCCTAAAGTATAGTACTCATCAAAAGGGAGAGAAAAACCCAAAATGAAAAATGTAATTACAATCGATGTTCTTGTGTTCCGCCCGAGTCTTTCTAATTATGCCGCATCGCTTTGTCTTTCAAATCAGAACATTCAGCACACGCTGGTCAACCTTACTGAATGTTTTGATCTCAATGCTCTAAACACTGGCTTCTCCAAATCACGAAAACACACACGCGGATCAGTCCTTTTATTCTTTCAATCCGTGTGCTACTAAAATTATGTCTAAACAGGGCAGTGTTTTGAATTTTTCTACGTAAAACATACACAGTTTTTAGAATACAGAACAGTGTGGAAACGTGGAAATTAATCCCTTTCTCTTCTAAAAGTGACTAGATTATAGATCAGTTTAAAACTGCAGATAGAAAGTCTAACTTTTTTTAGATTCTTTGTCTGTGTCGACGTGCAAATAAAAGAAATTAAATAGCCGAACTGAACCTAAAAAAAATTACAAATCTGGAACTGTTGATTTTTTGAGATTGAACAACAAGATTTAGATCTCTTAAGTTTCAGCTGGTGCTTTAAGTTCCTAACAGGTGTTAGGATTAAACGGGCTTGATATTTTTCCATATCATCTTATATAGACCTAGAGATCAGTCTGTATTTTGTATCATAATAGACTACCAAATCACACGGTTTGTTTCGGCCAATTAACTTTGTAACACAGTCACAGAATAGAGAAATTGGCCCTGATTTCTTGCATAGCCATGGCGTGGGTTTAATTATCGTGCTATACTCGTAAACATTGAGTGGAGGACAATTGATGCTGACTGTTCCAAAATCATAACACTCTAAAACTTCTGTCTATTACCTTTATACGAGGGTTGAAACATTGGAAGAGACAGAAGATTGCAACGAGACCGGCATTCTACTCCTTAAGCCGGCTAATTAGAGTTTCTAATATTGCCTGTATTTCGGCTATCTCATACAAACCTATTTTTAATAATCCAGCCTTTTGTGTACATTTTGAAAAGTGTAGAGTCGGATAGAATAATGAAAACATAGACACGCTACCGCCTCAAAAATATTTCAAGTAGATTTTCTTTGCTTCTGTTGAAGCTGCATTTTTGCACTGATGTCATAACTAACCGTGTAAAATATTTTAAATCAAAGTGTTTTGGTCGAAGAACAAATCGGTTTTTGTTTCCTGCGGCCTGGCGGCAAGAAAAATCGCTAAACAAAACGCAAATTAATTCTACAAAGGCTTCAGTTCAGTGAATGCGATAAAAACATCATAAATCAATGTATAATAAAAACGTATTTCCCACACTAGCCGCACGTCGCACCGTTTAACAGTGAAAGCATGAGCTCGCCAAAGAACTGAACAGTAAAACTTTGTACAATTTCCAAGAGTGTGAAAGCGATTAGCAAGCAAAAATATACAAATATATCAATACAGCCGGCAAAACAGGGCCAGCGTTTGTGATTATTTTATCATTTATTAAAAATGATGACAGTTTAGCTTTTAAACTCTATAAAGAAAAAATAATGTCTACATTAATCTCAACTTCTGAAGTTTATAGAATTTTGTTGTTCCTTAACACAATAAAATGTTTGGAACATGTTTTGTGAGCCAGTGGCGGTGGACCGTTACTCAAACTTCATTATATTCAAAAGAGGTCCTTAAAGTGTAATTTTTTCCTTATTGATAACTTAATCACTTTCTTTCACTTTGCGTTTAATAGAAATTGCAAGCTCACCTGGACTCGTGATTCTGTTAGACCAATTCTAGAAGCCATGTCTTCTCTCATAAATACATCCGGATAGTGAGTACGAGCAAAACATCTTTCTAGTTCATTCAACTGAGCAGGAGTAAATCGCGTTCGGTGTCTCTTCTGTTTGGCTGCTTGGCTGTCACTGGATTTCTTCTCCTCCTCATCAGGATAGGTATCAACTGTTCGTTTGCTCTCAGCCGGAGAAGATTTCCCCTCAATCCCGACACTCTTACTACTATCTACAGTAAGAGGCGAGTGAATCAAATTAGATTTTCCTCAAACTAAAATCATTAGAAAAAAATTATTTTATAAGCCCAGCTTAATGTGACTGATCAGTGAAATTTCCAGCACTAGTTACCCTTAACAAGATATCCTAAATGGCCTGTACCTTGATCTTGTTCCGCTAGCTCACCATTATTGTTCAATATTCCAACAATCGAATGCTCTAAACTTGGAACAAGTTCAAGCAAAGATGAAGTACTGCTGTCCTCTTGGTTTTCCAAGTTGGTAGGTCTTGCGGAACCGTGCGTGTTGGCCGAAGACTCCATTGCTAAGCCTCTGATCTTAGCCGAGTTTCGGTCTTCTTTGAATACTGCCTATTACTGTGGATTTAATATCTATAGGACCGCTTGACCAATCAGAGCTTCCGCTCAACCTATTTTCTAATAAAATTATGTCAGGTGTCATTGCAAGATCAAAAAGCATGTAAGCAAATCGGGCAATATTAATATTTAATTGCGCTAATTGAAGATGAGAGCATAGCAAATTAACCACTCGTAATATTATTTTCCTCTTTTCAAAAGAGTTTGCTGGAATAGTGAGAGGCGCTGTGCTAAAATCAGGAAAGGAAATCAAGTTGGACACCGTCGACGACTCTCGCATCCCGCGGCTCGGCGAATCAGCTGTGCGGTCGAGGCACTAACTGTAATTTTTCTTAATTAATAAGCATTTGTTTGCGATAAAGTATTTTGGCTTCAAAATAATTGGCCAAATAGGCCATGATTAGTCAAAACTGAATGTTCATTAGCATGATTAATAAAACATTAATTACTAATTAAAATGATAGGTACTCCACAACACGATTGCGAGGCACAACGAAAGCCTGGTACCTTAGCTGGACTGGACTTATCGGCGTCTATGTAATTCTTGATTTTTTGTACAAATACTTCCGAAGATAAACATTAATATTATGTTGCTTTTTATTAGATCTCTTCCGATAACTTTTGTTCAACCAATATATTTCATTTCCCACCCTAGAGATTTCTTCATTGAAAAATGTCCCGTTGAGATCCCTAAGAAACAATAACAGAAAAAGACCTGTATATTTTCTTGAATTCTTTGATTTTTGACAAAGTCCTTGTATTGTCTTCGTGTATACGATTATTTCTAGTTTTTCTAATTGCCTAAGAATGTTTATCATATTTCTTTTGTTAGCGAAGAAAACTAACATTTTCGTATGGGTTTAAAATAATTACAAAAGCAACATGGGCTAGCGAGAGCTTTTTTATTTTCTATTTAGCCGAAGACCACCTACACCAACAAGAAAAAAACATGCGGGTATAATCTACTTTTTAACATTTTGTAGTTGTAAACTAAGAAATATTTTATTCAACAACGTGGTTTGTGTCTCGCACGCGCCTGCACTTTGTTTATTTCCATTGAGGAGCAGACGGACTCGCGTAGGCAATTTACACTGAAAAGACATCTTAACACGAACAATAGCTATTTTTCTTAAGGGCTTCTCAAAAGCTTTAATGGCTTATTGGGAGCATTGGAGCTTTTTTAAAGCCACACACGCCAAAGAAAATCACGGAAATTTTATTAAAATGTGCCTCAAGTAAGAAAGGCAAGTTTTTTTTTTTAAAAAAAATGTTTTTGTCTGGCAGTGAGAGCGGGAAAATTTCTCCTGGCAGGCAGCTGTAAACCTCGCGCAAAATGATGACTTCGAAATTAATGCATTTTTATCAATAGCACCATTAGATTTTTTTTATAGTTATTGCTTTTAAAAGTAAAAGATATCAAAGCATTTGGCAAATTTATTTATTGGGGTAAGCAAAAGCCACAGTTCCTCAACATTGGAAATGATATGCGACTAAGGATTCCAACATCAGCTTCTTTCAACCCGGTTACTGATCACAATAGTGCAAATCTAATTTGTTTTATTTCATGCAGGAATAAAAACTCTTCAAATTAATTTCTTAAATGAATCTTTGGAAAACTAATTTATCGGTGAATCTACATCGATAGTCAGCTCTGATAACATTTAATGACCTAATTTATAGCTATCGATAATTTTATAAAATCTTTCTAAGACAGCTAGAGTGTTCCCTCCACAATACTTCATTCAAGACCGAATGATATAACGGCAACTTCGAAAAAACGCGTTTCATATTGATTTTATTACTCACCGCAAAAACATCTCTCTAAGGTATAAATTTGCGTTTAAGATCTTTAAAGGACTTATTAAAAAGTTATAGAAGATGAGAATATACTTTACGTTACTAGAGTGAAACTTCGCTTACTTTTTTTATACCGAATAGTTGTATTCACAAACAAAAAAAAATCAATTTCCAAAAATTTTAATTAGGCTAAGGTATTAATTAGAAAATGCGAACGGATCGCCGCGAGTTTCAGCCTCAAGGTGCTATGACCTTTAGTCATTAATTCAAGATAAATTCTAATTATTTTTTTTTCTTATTCGGCGGTCAGGTCTCAAATTAATAATTGATTAACGCAAGGTTTATAAATGAATATTATAAAATAAGAAGGTCGACAATAGAGAGTGACACCACTCGCACAAAAACTGTCAGAAAAATACATCAAAAGTCAAGACTTCCTCATCTATTGGTCCTCCCCGAATGGTTCAATCCCATTAATGTAATTACATCTTCTTTCCTAGAACAGATTTCCAACTTCTCGCCTCCACTGCAGTGTTTAGTGTTGGTCATTCTAATCATATTGTAGATAGTCTCTGTAAATGAAAATGTACAAAGGGTCAAAGCCGTTTCATATGTGTGTGAATATATTTACTAGCTCATAATCGATGAAGTGCGAAATATTACCAAAACTGTCCCCGACTTTTTGAAGAAGTAATAAGCGGTTTCATATTGATCCGACTGTCGGCAAGATATGAGAACAACCCGCTTGATCCCTCATTCGCGTTTGTTGGCAGTTACTAACAAAGTTTTTTTGGCGCAAAACGTAGACGATGAAAGATTCCCTCTGTCAACATCACCAAATCCCAGTTTTCAATGTCGTCTTCTAGCAACGTGTTCGCTTTGTTTGGGCTGCATTCAGATCTCAGAACTTTGTGTATATTTTACTTACAAACAGATTATCATTGAAATGCAATTAATAACAAAAAGACTGAAATAGGTCAAGGATATTGCACCGGGAGCGCCACAACTAATTCAGAAACTTGTTCCCTTTTCACCTTTTGTGTTATCTTCTAAAAAATTTGATTGCACATTAATCTTAATTTAAATTCTTATATGCTTATAAAGTTTAGAACCCATAGTTCTGTGAATTTCTTAGTACATGACAGCAAATTTTGTACATTAAATTTTGTACATTAAATGGCTTGTTTAAAAGAATTCTTACCAGATACTTGGCTCCGAGCTGTAGCAAAACAGAAAAAAAAATCACTTGAGCTCTGTGATTAGAGCAGTTTTCTTACATTAAATATGAGTTTTTTTTTAAAAAATTGGAATGATAATAAAACTGTTACTTAGAGTAAGAAAGTATTTTATTTTATCTTGCTTTAAAAGCAGCCCTGCTGAGAATGTGAAAGGTATTTCTTTCAGTTGGGGAATAAGCTAAACCCTCATGAAAATAATAAATCCTAAACAAGCTCTCAAGTTTTGTTGAATCAACAGCGAATAAAACATTCTTTGCTAGCTAGCCAGGAAAATAAACTAAAATTGACAATATGTGAACAAAGTTATTATGATTTTAAGCTTGGGAAAGATTTGCGACTTTGAAACAAATCCGGAATAAACATTATTCGGCAATTTTTGAGCACTGCTGTGTAACCATTGTGGTCAACTTAAAGAAAATCCGCATTTATACTGATTTTTAAGTTTAAACCCATGAAAACGGGAAAGAATTGAACCTCCTAATATAAATTTAAGTGACTTTAATTTCTATAGAGATCTTCGCCAAAAAGGTGTGGATAGAAAATCAGCCCAACAGGTGAATGATTTAAAAAGTGCCATTCTTTTGCTGATGTCTGCACAACTTAGCGAAGTTCTCCCTGATAACTCTCAATGAAAACAAATCAACTTTTATAACCTAACCAATGTGTGGCTGTTGTGATCGGTGCAGTTTTTCTATGAAATTCAATTCTCATTCATTTTTGGAATTAGATCAGTTGATCAATCAATCGCTCTAATAAACTCATATATTCTAAACGACCCAAAACCCAATCTATTTCTTGGGCTCTAATCGATTTTTCTTGTACATCAAATTTAAAACCAGCTCTTATCTCAGTTGATCAAGCGCTCGAATCACTTACTAACCTCTAAAATACCTTGGGGAAAATTCGATCACCTGAACTTTTCGAAACACGTCCGAGTCGAAAGTCTAGAATTGAAGACAATAGGAACAGCATAACTGCGATGTACGGTTCGATAGGTAAGATTTGGCTTTTGAATTCTTAAATAATATATTTTCTATTAGCTTAGAGAAAAAAAAAGTTTTTTCACTTAAAATCTTTATTTGTCAAAAACACCATATTTGTTTCCTGTTTGGCAGAATTTACAAAACATAACAATGTCATGGTTTTGTCGCAAGCATCTTAAAAAAAATAATATTCCTCCTTTGCTAAGTCTTAATAAAAACAATATCGAGCGACTATAGCAAGCTTTTCTGTTTTATTTACTTCCTCTTGTAGAATGATAAGATCAGTATATCTTATCAAAAGTTTCGCTTAAATGAGAAAATTTGTTGTAAAACAGATTTTAAGAGCTGTGTGAAAATATTAAGTTTAGTAGAGAGAGAAATATCACTAAGAAGAGAAAAAAATAAACTATTTTCGAGCCAATTTATTTTACGGTACTGAGATAGAAAGTTCATCAGTCAAAAAACATGACAGCATGCTCTTCAATAAGATCTTGCGGTTTTACTTTTCAGTGAAAACAGCTGCTTTTGCGGTTAAAATAAATTCAAAGTGAGATCTTATGGATTGAGCTTGTATCCATAGCTTTTGGTAAAATGACTTACTCGTTTAGAATCCAAAAAAAAAAAAACCTATAAAAGAACATTAAAATGGGTTAACTAT
>JAOBAY020045216.1:0-13662 GCA_025331085.2 Zoanthus sociatus
CAGTTTGCCGAGATTTGAATATTTGTGTGACCTTCTTTTCCGCCTAAGCCAACTCAGCTTTCCATCCTTCCGGGGTACGTAAATGAGTACCAGTGCTCGCTGGGAGCTAACCTGTGATGGATTAGTGTCCCGTCCAGGGGGAGTCAAAGACTCTCATCCGCTCAGTAACACTACAGAAACCGGAGATAAGCGCTGGCTCCATGGGCCGCTAGTCTTGTAAAGGATTTAGCTTAGCTTACTACTAGCATTGTTTCTTTTTATATATCCTTGTTTTTATATGTCATTGTCTGATTGCAGGGGCACCAAACATTACGTACTTTCCACAGACATTAACTGTAGTTCAAGGTCGATCCCTACACCTCCCCTGCAAGGTCAAAGGTTATCCAATTCCTGAAGTAAAATGGACGAAAGGACTAACAATTATTCCATCTGACCCACGACACTATGTCTCAAATGGGACTTTGTTCATCACCAACGTACAGAAGAATGATATGGGGAGATACACTTGCACAGCTACCAATAAAGACGGACAGGCAAGCAGTGCTACATTATCACTGACGGTGCAAGGTCTGTTTGCCCCTACTTTGTTTTTGTTGTTATGACTATGAATATGACTAGGAGTATTACTGCATATGATTATGATTTAGGGCTGTGATTACGATTATGATTATGGTTATGATTACGATTAGGACTATGACTATGATTGTGATAAGGATTATGATTATGGTTATGGTTATAATTATTATTAGGTTTATGATTATGATAATGATTATGATTAGGACTATGACTATGACTGTGAGTATGGCTATGGTTACCTGCATACTCGACTAAGTAGTACAAGTTCTTGCACTACTTTCCAAAACAACTGCCGGTAGTCACTGAATACGTGTGGACGAAACGCCTATCTTCAAAAACAAGTTGCAGCCCCAAAAATATTGGCATGCGTGAAGACGTGACCTAAAATGTACTTGAGCAACTACGGAAATAGAAGGTGTCGAAATTAGAAATTATTATTTCTCATGTATGACAGTTAATTGTATGTGCAAAACAAAAACGTTGGCAGTTTTATTAACTTTAAAATCTCTTCATAAAAATATCACGTTCCAAGTAATAAAATCTAAACTAAAAATATTTCAAAATAAACGCTGTTTTCCGCGTTCCTATTTCCGATAGAAATGGTTTTAAAAAGGAAAATGTTAAAGTAACTCTTCACACTGCGGTCTTAACTTGAAATATTTTAGAAAGCAAATGCTAAAGAAACGCTGTTTTATACTGCTTTCCCATGCAGTTCTAAAAGCTAAATTATAGAACTCTTCGAAAAGGAAATGCTAAAGTAACACTATATATATCACGTTCACCGTATACTGAAATTTAAACCAGAATTCTTTTAAAAATCAAATTCTAAAAATCGCTGCGTTTGCATTTCGGAAATCTGAATTAGAACTCTTTTTTTTTAAATGCAAATGCTAAAGTAACACTATATATCACGTTTCCGGTACTGGAACTTAAAGCAGAAATCTTTTAAAAAGCAAAGTCTAAAGAAACGATGCTCACTGCATTCACATTTAATTCCGAAATCTAAAGTAGAACCCTTCGATTCAAAGTGATTTTAAATTGTGGCAGTAAGTTAAAAAAAGTTTGGCTTTGTCGGCAATTTATCGAAATATTTTTAAAAGTAGCACGCTCACATAGTTCACTTGTCGGGATTAGCGCTTCACAATAAATTTCCACAATAACAATAGACCACTTCCGTAACGGATTAGTTCAAAGCAGAGCTCCCAGAGTTAAGTACTTGGCAATCAAGATACAAAGTATCTTGGAACAACAATCGGGGACTGTCGTAAGGAAGAAGCAGAGAAACCTAAAAAATCGTTCTGCAGGCAAAGAAAATTAACTTAAATCTCTTCCATTTTAGCAAAATACAAAAGATATAAACGTGATCTAACACAATCTGAATGGACTTCACGGTTCTGAGGGTTGATGGTGGAGTTATTTGAGGTCAAGATCGCAAATTTGCAAACCTGTAACTTTGGACTCAAATAATTTTAAAGAAACTTGTCATAGACATGAGGTCCAGCTTTTTTCACTAAATTGAAATCATGCACAATCAAACCAATGCAATTCCGGGAAATGCAGTGCAAAAAATCTTTGCCTGCGGAGTGATAAGAAATAAGAACCAAATTTGACCTGAAAATCGTAAAATCCAAACCAAAATATAATTATTAGTGCAAAATGTAGAGTTTATTTTGCTGAAAATTTTGGTACCAAGATGAAAAAAATCAGTAAAGGAACAGTTGAGTAATTGCTAAATAACTCATTTTGAGCAGGGCACCGAACATGACCCAGGCCTTAATTGACCTGAGTATTTGTAAATATAGTCATGAAGGACTTATACACTCATGAAAAGTTGCATTATTTTTTGATAAGATATCTACGATATCTGTAAGTATCTTGGGATAATTTTGGTTTTAGTTCCAATAAAAAAGTTTTAAACTTTAACACATTGTTGCTAATGATATCATACAATGTGTAATCACCCTTTACTTTTGAAATAAACAGTAAAATCGAGAGAAGTGTGCTCATAGATGCACCTATCGTGGAATAGACCATAATATTGCCTGCTCCCAACCCTAACTATCTCATGACTGTCAACACAAAACTCCATGTGAATATCAAATGTAATTATGATATCCAAAGAATCTCAGAGTTTACTAACCAGATAGGCCAGTTTTTCACTTTTACTTGCGTGAAAAAAATAAAACTGTTTGACCACCTCTACAAGCACTTTAGGCCCATTTTTACTTTTTCATAAGAGTTTTCAAATTTAAAACAGAGGCAGAACAAATTAACTCTACATTTAGATGCCGAAAAGAAGCAGATGAACCGACAAAATTTCAAAATACATTTAAGTTTACAAAAAATACTTTGCTATATATTCAAAACATTTCCTTGTAAAATGTTTGATAAATCACGGAATGAATTAAAAAATGACGGTCTAAAGATGCATTTTGTCAAAAAGAAAATCAAAATGATAAAAATACCAAAACACGACTGAAAATCTAAAAACTATTTCCACAAAAAATTTCCAGACGCAGCCTTGTTTTCATGCGTACATAATTGTACCATGTATTTTATATACAAATAATTCCAAAAAACTACGTTTTCTCAAAGGCTATCATATCAATATCATCTTACCAAGAGCGTGTATGGAAATTTATAATAGCAAAATATTGCCCCCTCATTGGTACCGAAAAATCTGCTTGGCTCATGGACTAATATTGCTAATCTTACCTTTTGGATCTTTCAGTTCAACAACTTGCCTAATGCGATGTGTGTGTGCTAGACTTGGAATTGGAGCTATTATCACTTCAAATACTTGCAGCATTCTTTCCACATCCCATTTTATTTTGAATCTATACAATTGTTTATTTGCTGTTGCAGTAACTCCGTTAATTCAAAGTTTTGTTCAACTTTAAGACAACACACAGTTATTTTGATACTACTCTCATTTTAGGACAATTTGTTTTCCAAGTCTTCCTGAGAAGTGACATGTAAAGAACCTTTCATCGAGCTTTGGTGGTGAATGCACAGCTGGAAAGATTACTTAAGTGACTAGTCAGTGTCATGCAGTGAGCGCAGTTTTAATGTCACTGTTTTTTTAAAAAAAAATATTTTTTTTTGAACAAGCAAAATGACAACACCTTATAAAACAGGTTACTATTTCTAACGTTTAAGTTTCGCTGAAAAACTCTTACACGATTGCAACAAAATATTTATTTACAAAAGTTATTTTTAAAAAAAATTGAAAGTAATTATTCAAAACATTACTGTAAGTACTATACACAATGTAGTCTGCTATGGCTGGAGCTAAGAAACAGGGTGAAGGTGAACCCAGCATGATCCCCAAAGAACACAACTGTCCATAAAGGATAAAAACATGTGCTCCAGGCCAGAATATCATGATTGAAACAGTTTCGGTTTTGCTCACCAACAAACTGGCCAGATTTGCACACTTTATTGTGGAGTAATGAAAAAAGTCGTTTCGTGGTCCCTCTTCATCTACATCCAGTTCTCCTACAAACTGGACCTTAAGAAAGCCCATAAGATCATGACCTGAGTATTTTTTTATCTTAAACTTTGCATCTTACCAAACATTACTTCTTCCTACCTTTATCCTTAAAAGCTATTCTTTCTTCAGTTTCTCTGCTGCTAAATTCTTTATAGCAGTGCCAGTTGGTTCTTTGCTGGTGATATTACTCTCTTCGTCTTTCTGGATTTCCCAAGGACAGGGCTGGAAATAATTTTTTGCACTTGAAAGGACATATGTCCTACTAACACAACATCTTGGTCAGACAAAGTAAACGTTTGGTCGGACATAACCTGAAACAAAAGGTTGACTTTAATTATCTTTCAATCACCGAGCTCTCACTTTTCTTTCCTTGCAATTTGTTCGCATTTCTGTTGCTTGTAATATCAATAATAGATAGTAAAATATAGGCGGTTTGACAAAAAACATCAGCATAAAAATCTTCCTTTGAAGTTAACAACTACTGACCGAAAACAAAATTACTCCAACGGTTCGCTTAAGACAACGAAAAATAACTTCTTCAGTAGTCATTCAAATATTGTAGAACAGGTACTCTCAGAAATAAACGAAATAGGCTATAAAATGTTATGCAGCAACTCAACAATGTTGTAAAACGTCTCCTGCTTCATCATCAACTTCATCACCTTCACTGAAATTGGCTTGGTCCTCATTGTCATTGGCACTGTTTACCAAGCGCAATATTAAATTTCATTGATTTCAATTACGATCAAAAAATTGTCCGGACATTATGTCTGACCAAAGTTTGAGTTTCGTCGGTCAATGTCCGATGGCCGCCTCTTATCTCCAGGACTGCAATTCCCTTGGGTTAAACCAATGTATGGCGAATTTTGTGTCCGGGAGTTGATAAACAAGTTTAATGAATACTTTTCATTGCCCAATAAATATATATATAGTTCCTGTTTATTATTGCATGGTACCTGGTACCACTTGCTATTGGCTTTAACCCCGGAGATTGTGTAAAACTTTTACAGCAACACGGTGAGTAACACGACAATAGGAGCCCGACGATACAATACTTAGATCAAGAAGCGAAATTGTTGAATGTCACGTACAGACTAAGTTCTTGCATCCGTTGTTTCGTGTGACCGTACTGGATCATAAATGATTTACAAGTGTTTGCCATATATACTATTTTGATTAATTAACTTTTAGCATACAGTTTAAAATTTCTTGAAAAGATGACTTGATTTTACCGAACTAAGTAATCAAAAATAATCATTTTTTTTCTTGCATATTTTTCGTTTAACAAATTTAGCATGTACAATACTGGGGAGAATTTACTTTTACAAGGATATGGGAAATCGACAGATCTCTAAACAAACATACTAGGCAGAATATTAGAGAATAAGAGCCTCTTGGATTTATTTTAGGCGTTTTAAAAGTGATTGTTTACATTTCCGAGGTTCTTATGCCAAGAGAAGTTTTCCATGTCACACTAAGTAGACCGAGTAAACGCCTGTACGGCGTCTAGTTCTTAAAATATTCGTAAAATTTTGCGGCCAATTTCAGCTTCAATATTCTTATACATACAGTAATTCATATTCTTATATAAGTAGAGGTAACCGTGGAACCGTTAGTTAGACATTGCGGGCCGGCCATGCTGCAGTTTCAAATGTAAGGTCTAAAAACGGACTTTTAACGTTGCGTAAGAATGATTTACATTACTCTATAGTCTATTTCTAATTGAGTATAGTAAAGAAGTGCATGCATTTTGAAATATCTTTCAATGCATCGCGTTTTTTAAATCCGTTAGATTTATTTTTATTTTTATCTGTTATATTTGTAATTTGTTAGGTCTGGTAGATTTATTTCGTTGGATCAAATAATTTTCTTGGTTCTGACGTACAGCTATTGACAACCTTGATAACTGGCGAGCTTTCGTGACGTATCGATCATGCATTCCGTGCATACCTGTGGAAAGTCCAAAAATCCACTAGTCCCTATAACATGCCGCTGGCCATGTCAAAATTAGTCTGCGGGCTCCCTCTTGGTTGCCCGCTCAACAGTATATGTATTCAAAACAAGATAGCGTAATTTATGAGGAGGGGAAAAGCATTTTCACCCCCTCCCTCAGGGAAGTATATTTCTCATTAACATATCTTATTACACATATGATAGGCGCTCCAGGCCATCTGGAATGGAACTGAGATGTAAACATTCACGTATCAATCACCAAGTCAACCTCGGCGTGGGCTAAACGGAGGTGTTGTTATTTTCCAGATCAGTGCGGCGAATTCAAAGGAAATCTTGCGCCTTAGGTAGAAAATGATCTTTTAGGTACATGATTTCGCAGCACAAAAATAAGCTTGACAATAGCTTTTATTTGGTATGTTTCCTTGAACGTAGCGCAGTCCATTTGGCGCGCGCATGTCTTTCCAGACTTGTGCGAGTTGATGACAATCTCAAGATTAGACAAATCATAAATATTAGTTCTTGTCGCTAGGACTAAGTATGAATTAGAAAGGTTAACAAGAAAAGAAACAAACAAGGAAACTTGCGCCCGGTTTTAATTGAATTAATTAAATGGCAGTGCTATCGATATACAGCTTGAAACAAATTGGAGATGAGCTCTTAATTGTAGCGTTTAACAAGAGCGGGCCACCACCAGAAAAATTTTGTGCTAACGAAAAAAGTAAAAATACTCGGGTCTGAAATATTGAGATATGTCGAGACTGTCCCAACGGTGGATTGTGCCTTGAAGCAAAGAGGTGAGAAACCGGAAAAAGGCGGAGAAAATTTGACATAAGAGTATTGCGCTTTTTTATTTGAATTTGCTGTTGTAGCCTCGAAAAATGGCTTAAAAAGTATTGAGATACAAACCTCGATTTAAACTATAGTATTACGAATCTAAGGGTTTACACAAGAGAAAAAGATGTAAAATTGTTTATGGTTTTGTGACATGTTTTTCTATGTGATCATATCTCGGGTGTTGTGACATCTTGTTATTTATGAAGAGCCAATAGAATAGGTTTTAGGTTTCTGTAAGTGGACCTCTTATCTTTTCAATCTGTTGCATTTGACATTGTTTTGAGTTTGTATTCATCACGTCAAAAAATAATAGATATTACATGGTTTGTGATTGGTTTAAATGTCGCCGGCTGTCAAAGCTGTCATACCATCATTACACATGTGATTGCTGAATGAAAAGTTCCCTGTCACCTCTGTATTTCTCAAGAAGCTAATATCAAATCAGTTGTAATAATAACTGTCTTTAGCCTGGAGCTGAATGGAGAAATTTAGTGAATTCGTCTCATCCATGGGGCCAGGAGTCAAGAGTGCGCAGTATTCCGCGCCGACCACAACTATGAATCACGCATCAGCCATGAGCTCTTCTCCTGTTGTTAGCTTTGGCAGTTCATGTGCACAGAGCTCGGACGGCAGAGCGACTGCAGCACCAATGTCTTCACATGGTCCATCCAGCGGGTCTATTGCCGCTCCGTCTTCACAAAGCGACGCCGGTAACTCAACAATTAAATTTCTCTTTTTCTAAAATATTATTTTCACGGCGTAACATTATCCCGGAAATAGAAGCCATTCAAAAGAAAACGCTTTGATTGAGTTAAATGTAAATGTAGTCTAATTGAATTTCAATGGCTTGTAGTAATATAATGTGTAGTGGTTCTGACAACACATGTCTCCCGAACATGGGGCCAATTTCAAATTTGTAGGAAAGTACACAAACCGTTCGTCCCCACCACAACAAATGGTTCAAAGTCCCGAAAACTGCGTGGAAATGGAGGCAGATTCCGGAGACGCGACGCCTAAACGCAAAAAACGAAGAAATAGGACAACTTTTACTTCCTTCCAACTGGAGGAAATGGAGCGGGTATTTCAGAAAACTCATTATCCTGATGTGTACACACGTGAACAGCTAGCATTGAGATGTGATCTTACAGAAGCTAGAGTTCAGGTGAGAAAGTATTTTATTTGTGTGATTGTTATTTATTTGAAAGCTTCAGTGCGAGCAAATCTCTTCCTCGCACCATACCACGAGACCTGATCTTTTCTCACCTACATGATAACTGAAGCAACCAGTGGCCTAATTTTTTTCAGGTCAGCTTTTGTCAAATCCAGCCAGTTCTAAATCCTTCATATTGTGTTTAAGTTTAACAATATTGTTTATTTCCTTGATTTATTTGCATTTTTCTTGCTTTTTTTTTCAAATTTCAATAACATGTTGGTTTCGCTGTTGGTGAACTACTCGATAACAGAAATTATTCTGTTCCATACACTCGTGTTCAACGTTTGGCAGCACAAAACGTCACCTGATTGTCAGCAAAGACTTTTTGCGCTTTCCATTGTCAATACTCACAAGCGGTCCTTACTTCGTTTACATGATCGTATTATATTGTTGTTACACAAATCAAAAGTACTTGAGTCCTTTGTTGTGGGCGTACTGTAGTTACATTTCTTTATAACAACTTTGCGACAACGCGATAAATTTACACGGCACTGTGTTTTAAAAAAGCTTTTGTGTTTCTTGAAGAGAAACTAAGCTTCATTAAAACGTAGACTTTCGAAAACAAAACTCGTGAATGTAGCTGTCAGCAACAAAAACTAACTTTGAACGTCTCTGCGACCGTTAACTTTTGAAGACATAAAACACGTTCGTCATTAATTGAAACAATAAATAAGATAAATGCATTTCATGCAACCCTGTTTAAAAATCTATTGTTAGCAATTTAGAATCTAAATTGAATTAACCTCGCATTTCAGTATAGTTTACAAAAGATCAAAACACTGATTAACAAATAAGTGGGCCATCGAACAATCCTTTTGAAAAGCAAATAGAATTAAAAACAGTTCTTAAAGAAAGATGGCAATCATAATTGGTTTTGTTTTATGTTACGATTTGGTCGTTAAGAGAAAATAATACAATGATTTATATATTACCACAAAAATTAGGGAAGAGTTTTGACTAAATTCTTTTTTTTTTAAATCTAAGCTATTTTTGTTTCTATTTTCATCTCGTAAATTTTATTTTGTTTGTTTTGTTTCGTTTTCATTGTGTTGTTTACGTCTGCTTCGGCGGCCGAACTACAAACTAATTGAATGGTCAACAATTGTAGTCAACATGTCCAAAAACCCAATTCATCCTATGTAACTTCAGTTCCTCAAAGGTCGAATAAAAAAGTACGTGTCTGCCGGAACTACAAATCTTTAAACATTTTGCTCGCCGATTATAAGGAAGACAGTTTGAGATGCAAAGGTTTGGGAGGTTTCGAATCACGAGTGTTAAGAGCACACGTGAAACCTAGCTCAAGATTGAGTATGATGTAGCCCGTCTTTCGTGATAGAATAGAATATTATAGACAAATAAAAAACAAGTACTTTATAGATTAGCCGATCATAATCTGTATAATTGTGATACCACTTAGAGTTTTTCTTGTATTGCCTCTTAGCGTTAGTCTTTAGAGAGCTAGAGTCCGGCTTTGAAATCAGAGTTCTTTGCATGCTATCTGCTTTGTAATTGTAAGACTAAAAGCGAGCTAGGGTTAAACGCTTTGAGAATTTCCTGCTTGCTGGATACGTGCAAAGGTGAATGGTAGTTTTCATATCGTTTAGGAAACCTATCTGTTTATATGATTTTATAATATGCCAATGTTTGTTGTTTACATAATCAAAGAACATCTGAAAGGTTAATCCGTCTTCTTTCGAAAAACATCAAGATCTCGGGGTCACTGAGAAGGAAAAGACTTCAGACGTTAATATTTCCTTAACGTGATGATAGCCTGGTCTCTGCTGAAAATCTCCCAGTAATGTTAACTGCGCTCTTTTTTTGTGTTTCCTTGTGCAAGAGACCCAAACTTATTGTCATTTTTGCATTTGGCAACCGAAAATACTCTTTATTGTCAGTTAACGCAACAGGGAAGCACATGTTTATTTATTTGGTATTTTACTAAATCAGTTGTTTTGTGTGTTTGTGATTTAGAGCAATTAGGTGCATTAAAAAAGTCCAATCGTATTTCATTCTGTAATGACTCAATTACTCAATAGAATGTTTCATGATGTAAAGTGGAGTTTGATTACAGAATTCTTCCTCAACATTACAAAATCACAATGGTTGTCGTAGATTAGAAAGAAGAAAGAGATTAAATTTTAGAATCGAAATGGCGGGGTTTTTTCTGTGGTTTTAAGGCGTAACGCATCACAAAGTTGTGGCGTTAGCAAACTAGCCACAATGTTTAACCACATCTAACACAAGCCGAAATCGGACTTAGTATTTTGTGAGAAGACTAAATGTTTATTTAGCCATTTTGGAGTTAGTACAGAAAGCTTTTATTTAGCAAATCAGGAAGAAGTGTTTATTTCCCACACTTCATGAAGACCTGTGTAAACTATTGAAGTATAAGGGAGTTTGCGGGTAACTTTGCAAAGGAACTACAAACGGCGCTTTGTTTCACTGATAGCAAAAATAAAGTGCTTGTCAAAAGGTAAATGAGAGCGCCTGTGCTTGATGCTTACAGAGCTATTCTATCGTCGTGTTTCTATCTTGTTCGTTAGAACTTAGAGTTAGCTGCATCAAGTTCATTCATTTTCTGTGGATAATCTATACGGTTCGATGTTATCATTTCAGTGTTAATTTATCTTGCAAGTGGCATTAGAAGTTTTGAGTTAAAAAAAAAAGCTTACTGGAATATTATTAGCTTACTTTAGTTCCGCTAAGTCTTCTTGTCTGTGTAAGCTATTTATTTGAATTCTTTCAGAGATTCTTTTAATTCGTGAAATTATTCTACCGGCTTTGAGTGGGTCAAAATATAAGCGATAAAGCGGCTAGGATAAACTAAAGCCAACGTTTTTTTCATGTGTTAAAGCTTTGCAACGTTTCCGCTTAGCTCCAGTTCAGAGATACATTCTGTGAAATTTCATTCACCCTTGATCATCTTCCCTTTCAGTTGTCATCAAACTAGCTTTCTATCCATAGCAAACAATATCTGCAAAGAATTCTCTCAAAATTTACATTTTTTTAAAAAAGAGAACTAGTTTGGTCTGGTGGGATAAGAACTTAGCAGGAAATAATGTCTTGTAATTGAATTGATATCAGTGCAATGACGGAATATCAGTCAGTTATTTTTGCCCAAACAAACCTCACTTGGTGTTAAAAAGGAAGTGTGGGCGTTACGAGAAGTATTAAAAATAAAACAGAAAAATTTAAGGACCTTTGTTTCAATAAAGTAAGGATGACCGTCACGTGGTAGGTTTTCAGTTTTTAAAATTATTTAGCTTTTTCTTTTGGGCTTATTTTCTTGCGTGAAAGAATTCATAATTTGAGTTTGTGGTGATGTAAAAGCCCTGCCAAGGCTCGTTATACCTTAGGGCTACACATCTGCTAGCAACCTAAAAACATGCAATCTGGAACAAGTCTGTAGGGTAGAATTTGCATTTTGAACTTTGCAAACTGCAAGGGGTAAAGACCCCATGTAGTACGAGTGATTCCCGTGGAGACTGCAGGGAAGATCCACCGCGAACATTGCAATGGCGTTGATTAGTACAAGACAGAGCTTTGTGTGTTTGAAAACTCGGGTTTTTTGCGCCTTCGTATCGCGATACCATTGGAGGTGTATGTTACTCTCACTGAAATTGACACCGGATATTTGTCTGAGGCATTATGAAAAAACTTACTATTACGCACGCAAACATTCCTTTGTAGACCTTTTCAAATCTATGTACTAGCGGTTTCGATACCAAACGTAACAGAACTTGTTGAACATTATTAGATATAAACCATCCTGCTGCCTTGAAATTATAATGATAGTTCCAAGCAACACAATATTCACTTTGAAAATCTTTTTTGACTTTTGTAAACAGTTTTGAGACTTGCTTAAAGCGAGCAGTACAAGCAGTTCTAACTATTTTTTTTTAAATAAACTAAAAAAAAATTTGATGTATCTATTATTATATTTCTAAACCTAAATCAATTGTGGAATTCAAATTTGTATTCCGGTTTATCTATCCTATTTCTGTACATTACGTTTTTGAGCCAGTTTGTGTTGTAGCATTTGTCTGTACACATTTAAACTTGTATCAGCTTGAAAATTCCACGTTGTATCATGCATCATCGCAATGACTGCAGTTTTCGAATAGTTTGCGGTACCTTTTGAAAGAAAGCAAGACACGAGTATGATTTTGTTTCAGTATTTAAAAACTTCTTATTTGCCGACTCATTTGTACTCAGCTACAGCAATGTCTGACACGACGAGTTTGATTCCTTTTAAGCTAATAATGCTCCAGCAAATGCTAAAAGTAAAAGATTTGCAAATTGATTATTGCAGTGGCAAATTATATAACTGAAGACGAAAGCGCTGAAACAACACATAGGAGTCAAAATTATATATTTTTACATAGTCTGTTTAAACTGCAAAAACTATAGTTTGGGAAAAAACAAAAGAAATTTTAATAACCAATGTACAAATTAAATGGTAATTTTAAAGATTTTTTTTTCTTTTTATGACACTAATATTATAGACTTAAATTCCAAACGGACTACAAGGATTCGGTAGTTGAAACTGTTGTTCGGAATATGCTACAACAACCCTCGCCGAACTAAACACGTTCAAATTGCAAGAGTGTTATCTATTTAAGTATCAAAATACAAAACACTGAAAGTTGAAATACCAGCTCAAATGATACATAGGATGTTTTATCACAGTGATTTGGTATTGCGAAAACAGTGCCTTTGATAATGTTCAAAATTTCTTACTCAAAATATTTTGTAATCTACATTCAGGCCTCTAATGACGTTATAACACAGTAATGGCTGCATCATCACATACAGTTATGTAAGGTCTGCTTACAAACCTCTTTACAATCATTTGGAATATATCATTGTTAATGATCATTTTGCCTCTCTTGTTCGCTTATGGGAATCTTAAATACCATACCAAATATTTAATTGAGGAAAACGAATTAATATATATGCACTGTGCTTCTAACGTTTGAAATTATAGCTCGTAAATTACCAGAGAGTGCTTGCTTGGTTGTGGTTGTAAAATTGTCAATGTAGATACTCAAGTACTCGCTTCGGATGAAAAATGCCAACTATAACGATATCCTAGCTTTTAACAGTAATAATAAGATTAATTTAGAGTTATTTCAACAAAGTTTTAAAAGTTAAAGTCATGAAAATTAAATTGAAACCGATATCTTTTTAGCGTCAGAAAACTCCATTATTAAGTTAGAAATAACATTTTAATATCCTATGTTAATGAATACACAAAAGTGCGACATGTGATTTTTTGAGCAACTAAGTAAACAGCGTTGCACTGGATTTAACGGAAAACAATTGTAGAATTGCATGCAGTTTAGGTAATTGGTAAGGAACGGTAATTGTTTTGCAATTTGTTTTCACAAACATTCTAGTTATGTCTGTTCAGTTATACACTCAATGGATGTGTGCACTGTGCTTATTCAACCCTTGGTCTAAAAATATTATGATATAAAGCATTTAATAAACAAGATAAGTTGGAAGATCTGTGTTATTTTAAAGATTGGATTTTAATGTTTCTGATGTGGATGATACATAGACTATTCCGAAGGTAATCAATCACCTCTCT